>RJWT010049892.1:0-10951 GCA_004365215.1 Cuniculus paca | reverse complement strand
GGTGTCACTCCCTTATTATAGTAATAGTGAAGAAAAGCGATCAGGTGTTGGTGCTCATGCGCCAAACACCATGCTAGGAACAGGTTCATCGAAGCCTCATGAGAACTCTGAGAAGCAAGTATTGTCATCTGCATTTTGTAGCTGAGGAAATGTAGATCTGGAGAGGTCCACTTCCCCAGGGACAGTAGCAACTAGTTGTCCTGGGCACGTAAGCCACTGTCTTTGCAGCCCCTGGGTCTTCTGGCCCCATTTTATCCAGGTGAGGAGACTGAGTCTAAAAAGTTATTTACTGAGACAAACTCATTCACCCATGTTCCAAAAGTCAGAAGGTAGGAGAGGCTAATATGTGAACGTCTCCAACACCTTGCCCTGCCCCCACTAGGTCCAGACACCAGCCTCACTGGCCACTCAAACAAGTACTTGCCCTCTTGACACTTCCAGGACTGTGAGAATGTCCCTTGACAGGGGCCTTTGACAGGCTGTCCCTCCACCCAGTCTACTTATGTAGATGTAGCCTCCTCCAGGAAGACTTTCCTGAACACCCTAGTCCAAGTACAAACTATGGCTGCCAGTCTTTTTGCTCCTTGCCCCTGCAGTCCACACAGAGCAAAGGTCAGGTCCTGGGCCTCAGGTCCTGAGCACCCAGTGAGGTAGTGGGCACAGAACAGTATTTAAGAGTTTGCTGAATGAATGCTTGCTTGATTCTCAGAGCTTCGGTTGGCTTTGTCCGGAGGGTACAGCTTGGGTGTGTCAGGACCAGCAGGTAGTGCCAGAAACATGGCTTCCTGCATGCCCCATTAAGAGGGCATGCTGGGCCAAGGTTCTGGGCCATTCGGGCTCAGTGCACTGGTGACACAATCACGGTGTCCTTCTTGCTGAAGCAAACTCCTGCTTCTGTTTTCTCACTCGAGTCAGAAATTAATCATGTCTGAGTGACTGAAGTCATTGCTCACAGCACTGGGAGCCGGTGCAGGGTGGGGCGAGGGCCAGTGGCCTTGGGGCTGAAGTCTGAGGCCCAGGCCTCCCCGCTGGGGGAGGGGCGAGGCGTGGCAGGTCCTGTCCCGGGGACGCGGCTGTCGCGGGAGAGGGGGGGAGACAGACAATGGGGCTCTGCATCTGCTCCTCGCGGGGAGAAGGGACCCTCCAGCGAGGAGCCTGGGCGAGCAGGGAAGTGTGGGAGGAATTGATGAGGAGAGGGGCGGAGCCAAGGAGATGCCGCTGGGAGGAAGGAAGGGAAGGGGAAGGAAGAGAGAGGGAGGGGAGAGGATCTGGCTTTCCTCCTCCTCCTCCTCCTCCTCCTCTTCCTCGGTGACCTGATCTTGCGCCGGGCCTAGTTCGCATTGTTCCCAGCGGAAACTCTCGGGGGAGGGGGAGGCCACCAGGACCTTGCACCCCCTCCACTCCCCCGCCCCGGCCCCCGGCCCCTGGCCCCCGGCCCCCAAGCCACAGCCCCAGGCTCCGGCCCAGGCATCCAGCAGGTGCTCAATGCTTACTTGGGAAAATGAGAAATGTGACCAACTTTGCTCCGGGAACTTTTCCCCTGGCTTCTCCCCACTCGTGCGGAGAAGCCGAGCAAGAAGCAGGTCTTGGGAGCACGCCCGGGCGCCCCAGGAATAACTGACCCTTCGTGGCGCCTCGGGAGCGGCCTCGCGTCCCAGTTCACAGCGCCGGGCGTCCCGGGGGTCGGAGGCCGGGTGCCTGGCCCGCCCCGGAGCTGGGGGCGGCCCTGCGGGAACCTGCGCGGGCCGCGGCTAGGCGACTCCCCCGCCAGCAGTGGCCCGGGGTCGGGCTTGGGGACCCGCGGGGGGCCACCCCGAGCCCCTCCTCGCCCGCGCCGTCCGGGACGCTGCCAACAGCTGTCCTCGGCTCCGCGGAGACTGTGGCTCCGAGCCCATCTGCCCACTTCAGAACACAGAAGTGCGGCGCACATCCAGCCGCCACCCCTGGCCGGGACAGGGGCGGCCTCGGACCCCCGCCCGCACCCCGCAGAAGTCGGGCACCCGGGGGCTCCGGCCGCGCCCCAACCCCCAGGCTCCCCTTTGGTGGGGACGCCTGGGCTTCCCGGGGGGCGGGGTCCCTGCGCCCCCTTTGTGCCGGGCGTGCCGGGGGTCCCCCCATTTCCACGCGAGGTCCTGACGCTCCTTTCTCCCCAGCTGGTTAATCTTTGTTCCCCTTTTCTGCTGAGAGGAGAGAAAAATAATAAAAAGAAGGGGGGGAGAAAAGAAGGAAAAAAGGCGTGACTTGATTTTCAAGCGAAACTCCCACAGCAAACAAAACCCTTTTGGAGAAATAAGAAAGGAGGAAGAAGGAAGAAAAGAAGGAAGGAGCAGCGAGAGAGAGAGAGAGAGAGAGAGAGAGAGAGAGAGAGAGAGAGAGAGAGAGAGAGGCTTCCAGGCTTTCAATTCGAGTAGCAGAGTTGAACCGAGAGCTAGAGAAAGAAAGGAAGAAAAAAATCCTCTCTGCGGTAGAAAGAGAAAAGAAACTTGGGCTGACAAGAGGGGGGTGTCGGGGGTGGAAGGAAGTGAGAAAACAAAAGAGAGATAAAAGGGCCGCTTTTCTGCCTCTCTTCCTCCGCGAGCCGGTTAGGAGGAGCTGTTTTGCATCCCTTCACGTCAGCCCTGCCTCATTCCCTTCTTCCAGGGAGGGAGAGCGAGAGCGAGGAGCGAGCGGGGGGAGACGAGCGGGAGCGCGGAGCGCGGAGCGAGCGAGGAGAAAGCGGCCGGAGGGAGCGGCGAGGCGGCGCGTGGAGGCGGCGCGGCGCGGTGGGCGCCCCGGACCCCGGCCCGGCCCGCCGGGGCCCGCGCAGAGCCGCGCCCGGACCAGGGTGAGTGTCGCGCGGCCCGGCTCCCGGGCGGCAGCGGCGGCGGCGGCGGCGGTGGCGGCGGCGGCGGCGGGGACGCGGGCTGGGGGGGTCGCTGTGGCCGGGCCGACCCGCCCCCCGCTCTCCCCGGGGACGGCGGCGCGCAGGCCCGCGCCGCACTGCAAACATGTCGTCTTTCCCTTCGCCTTCCACATTCCCTCATGCCGGGGAGCCGGAGGGAGCGAGGCAGAGCCGGGAACGCGGGAGCGAGATGGCGTCTGGGTGGGGGGGAGGGAGCGAGAGGGAGGAAGAGGGGGAAGGGAAGGAGGGAGGGAGAGCGGGGCGAGCGCGCGAACGAGGGAGAGAGAGAGAGAGAGAGAGAGAGAGAGAAGCAAAAATGAAAGCGCCGCGGCGTTGGCGGCGGCGGAGCGGGAGGCCCGCGCGGCGGCGGCGGCGGCGGCGGTGGCGGCGGCGGCGGCGGCGGCGGGTCCGCCCGCACGTGGGTGTCCCTGCGCGCGGCGCGCTCCCCCCGCACCCGGCCCGGGACTCAAAGTTTCACCCCCTCGCCGCCCCGCCCCTGCGGCTGCCCACAAACTTTACTCTGCGCGGCTGGGGGAGCTGCGTGTACCCATGGGCCGGCGCGGGGTGGAGGTGGGGGGCCGGGCGCGCCGATCGGGGTGTCCGGGAGCCCCCGCCCCGGGCACCCGCCAGCGGGAGTCGCGCGGTCCCCGGTGTCCTGGCGTCCGGGGCGGAGACCTGTTGAAAGCTCTCGCGGGCTTGGTGGGGAGGGTGGCGGGCGGGGTCCCCACAACCGGTCTTTGGCCTCCCCGGGCTCAGGCCCCCTGCTGATCGCCCGCTTTCCGTCTCCTCTAAGTCATTTTCTTAATCGCATGGAGCTATGGGGCGTCATCGTGAAGTCAGATCGGGGCCCCCGCAGGGTGCCAGGTGGGTGCAGAGGCCCGGGGGCCTCCCCAGCCTAGGCGCACAAGATCCCACAGACCCGGCCCCTCTCTCCGCCACCGCCCCCCTAGCCGCGGACTTGCTAACTAGTGCGTATCGGGGTATTTTTTTAATTTCCGACTTGCCTTTTAAGATGACTTTTATGGTTCCTGCAACTGCTTCCATCCAGTCTGAACTGTAGTTTGAGAAGATTTAAGAGGCAAGGGAGATGCTTGTGGGTGTTAACAAACCTGAGACAGTCATGAATGTGTGTTCGCGTTCGTTCGGAAAGATGGCCCAGGTGTGGCGTCGCAGTAACTGGGTGCGTTTTCACGGGGACACTGCAAGATTCTTCCCGGTCAGAGATGCGCCTGCCAGCGAGGAGACATCTAAGTGGTCCACCCTTGAGCTGCAGGTCGAGTGCCCTGCCTGCGAAGGGCACCCGGTGCACCTGTAATTTTGTTCACAATGCAAACTGCCCGCCGATGTCCACCTGCAGAGGACATCGCTAGTCCCCGTGGGTATCTAGGAGACTCCCAGAACTCCCCATAGGTGTTTGGAGGAAGAGGACTTGGAGCACTGGGGGTCACCCAGCCAGCTTTGAAGGTGCTGTCAGCCCTGCCTTTTGTACATGTGTAAGTAAAACAAGTACTGGTCCCAGATATGGGAGGGGACTGCACCTCAAGTTGCTCTTCACCGTGGGGGCTGGCAGGGAGGGGCAGAAGCCACTCCTTAACTGGCTTTAGATACTAGAAACTATTCCATCAGAGCTGATGGGACTGCCTGGTTCTGAGTTTTGAGACCTAATACAGGCACTGCTTTCTCATTTGTTTTAAGGCAAATATTATTTTCTAGTGCTTTCCTGATAGTGTTGTAGCTGCTTCTCCAGCCATACATCGCCCTTGCCAGGCACCTGCTAGGCTTGGAGCAGAATCTCCGCTCAGTCACCTGTGGCTGGAAATTCCAGCGCCCACACAGAGCTGGCGCTGGGGCAGGAGGGCCCTGGAGTAGAGCTGCTTTCCTTGGGGTGAGGAGATGGGCTCTGGGGGTGGTGTTTTCTTCCTCTACCCTAGCCTGGGAGGTATCCTGCGTGGGAGGTGAGTCTGGGGTCTCAGGCCCACTGTATGTGGGCCAGTGTTTGTGTGCTTACTTAGGCCACTTCCAGCCCCAACTGGGCATTTCCTACTAAGGAGGCTCATTTCCTTCTTCCTCTCCAGACGTGAGACAGTCAAGGTCTGGAATGGGTCTCAAGTTGGAGCAAGGCAGACTCATGGGACCACCAGAGATTTTGCACAACTTCTATTTTAAGTTTGCCTTGTGGCCTAGAGATATTTTGAGCAACATTGCACTTGGAAAGAAGCACAACTTCTTTCTTGATGGGAGTCAATAGATAAAGGGAAGAGGCCCTTGCAATCTCAGGCTCACAGTCTCTGCCAGTGCTGATGCAGGGTGCAGGCTCTTCATCTGGCTCTGTCACCGAGGATACTGCCTGTCTGACCAGGGGCTGGCCCGGGCTGGGGCACAGTTCTAGATCTGCATTGGGTGGCTGAGGCAGGATTACTGTGAGTTTGAGGCTAGCCTGAACTATACACAGCAAGACCCTGTCTCAAAAACAACAACAACAACAACAACAACAAAAATTCTGAATCTGCAGTCTCAGCTCATGGTGGTTGATCCAGCCCTTTGACTTAAGCTGGAAGGGAACCTTAGGGATTATTTAAAAGAAACGGAAGCAGGAAGAATTCTCCCTGCCCCAGATCACACAGTAAATGACAGAGCCAGTGCTCAAACTTGAGTTTCAAGAATCTCTTTCCACAATGAGACTGTCTCTGTGACTCCTGGAGCTCCCCAGTCAAGCTCCTTTCAGAGAACATGGCTCTGAGAACATGAAATCTCTGTCTTGTGCCACCTGCAGGAGCCGGGGAGCCTAGTAAATGGAGCTCTTTTCAAGCCAGGCGAGGCTCACACACTGACCTGGAGGATATGACAGGCCCTTGTGACTTGGGGAAACTGGGTGCTTCTGGCTATTTTAATACTGGCTTCTTTCAAAGTCCAGCAGTTCAGCAGGGTGGAAGTTTAGTCATCAGGATGTTCCCAAATTACCGTTTTTTGATCTGGAATACTTTATTCATACTTTGTACCTAACGTGTGGGGCTGCCTCAGCATTGGCCAGAGGGGGAGAATGGGGCCAGAAGGAAGGGCCAGACACCTGGCCAGATCTCCATCCATGGATCGTGCTGCCAGAACCTCTCTCCATCTGTGCGGCTAGAGTCTAGGGAGGTAGATTTGTGTACCTGTGAATTTTTTTTCTGCCATCTTACTTTATGCTTGTTTTTGCTTTGTCCATTGTTGAGCCCGTGTGGAACTGGTCCCTAGTGGACCCTTCGTAAATGCTTGTTAAGTGAATATCCTGGATGTTAGGAAAAGGATTTCCCTCCCAGAAGGAACCTGGGAATGACACAGGCAGAGACAGGGAGGTGATTGATGGAAGCTGCAGAGTTGTGCTATGATTCATTGTTTCAAACCAGCTCCAGACAGGTGAGGTGGAGGGGGCTGGGAAGAGTAGCTCCTGACAGGGTGGAGCCGCTGGGTGGAGGCTTGAGCAAAACAATGGAGAGGTTCGGAAGGTTTTGAATTAGACTCACCTTTGAGAAGACATGTGTCATGTGTCCATGGATAATGCTACGTGCTTTACAGGTAGTCTGTCCCTTAGTCCATGCAGATGTTGCCACAGGGTTATTCTCACTTGGTAGCCCAGGAAACAGCACAGAGGAGTCAATTCACCTGTCCAAGGCCACAGAGCTGGTGTCTGAATCCAGGGACTGACTTCAGACTTCGCCTTCCACCCCCACCGCAGGGTGATGATACGGTCAGAAAACTGTGCCCATGTCCGGGCGCTAAGCCTTCTGTGTGCTGGGTGTCCAATAGGATGGCAGAAGAAAAGCTGTACAGTGTGCAGCACAGGGTGCCAGGGCAGCGAGCAGACACATGGCTTCCTCTGCCAGGCCCGCACCATGCCTGTGGTTGGTTCACCTGATGAGGACAGAAGGGAAGGCTTATTTCCCAGGTTCCACTTGTTTTCCGGCAGAGAGAGTGGTAGTACAAATCAGGACTATTTTGTAAGTGATAAAGCTTTAGGGTACCTTTTATTTTTTTTAATTGGAAAAGGTGCTTTCCAACCTGAAGTTTCCAATCATATGCAGAGCATGCTCACTACTCCTGAGCCACACCCCAGCATAGGTGATGTGTACTGGGAACTGGGGCTGTGTTAAAGCGGAGTCGTTGGCCCTGAGGTCTCTGAGTGTCCACTGGTGCAGACCTTACCTTCCAACTCCAGGACTGGCCCCACCTACTGTAGACCACAGCAGCACCCATCCAGGCCTGGCAGCCTGGATGTACTAGATGCTGTGCCGGCCCGTCCTTGGTGCATCTTGCAGTCTCCCTGGGAGGCGGACATTAAACTAATAATTACACAAATACTCTTTAATTACAGTTGTTATAAGTGCTTCAAAGGAAAAAGTTCAGAGGCACAGGAGCCATAATCAGGGAGCGGGGGGAAGGGATGCCGTCCTGAAGAAGGGCATTGAAACAGCCCCCTGGAGGGGGAGGGTTAGAGGCTGTATCCCAGAAGTACCGAGCACCGACCTGGTACAAGCCGTGCTGCTCCCTCTGTGGGCTGTGGACCAGTGTTGCCTGGCCTAGGAGTGCCGTGGAGATGCAGGATTTCAGGCCCTCAGCAGACTTGCTGAACTTGCATCTCACAAGATGTCCATGCAGGGTGATGTCTGATGGACTCAAGGACTGACCGGGAGGTTCTCGGCCCCACAGGGACAGTCGGATGTCCTCAGGCAGGTAATAAGGAAGTAGATAGTCTCACACTTCCTCCCTGGTGGTCTTTGTGCTTTCTCTGGGCTACTGAGCGCAAGGCCCTGGGCTTCCCCAGTGTCCGCCGCTGCGACACTGTGGCGTAGGTCGGGTGGCAGGTGGCAGGCATTGTCTACACTCTGGTCTAACGTCAGTGGGCACTAGCGATGTGCTGGGCCGGGAGGGCTCTGGAGAAGGATTGGAATCCTTTGCAGAAGGTGCAAGGAGCTTTGGCGCGCACGAGGAGGTTGTCTTCAGGGGACCTGGGGAAGATCTGGCCTGAAGCAAGAGAACTGGCAAGGGTCAGAGGGCTTTGGGGAAGAGAGGTGTAACGTTTCTGCCAAAAGCGGAACCTAAGCCCAGGGGAGAGGAACCTGCTCAGTTCCGTGTTCCTGGGAACGTGATAGTGCAAGAATTGCCTCCCGGGCCTGTCCCTGCAGAGAGGGCAGAGACCAGGGGTCTTTGACCCTGACCCGTGCAGAGTGCACGTGGGCTTCCAGGCTGTGTGCCTGCAGGAAACCTTTTCCTAGGTGTATACTTTTCTGGGGATAGGACCTGTTTTTGTGTTTTGTTTTGTTTTGTTCTCTTTTTGAGACGGGGTCTCGCTAGGCAGTTCAGGCTGGCCTTGGGCTTACTTTGTAGCCCAGGCTGGTCTCAAACTTGCACCGATCCTCCTGCCTCAGCCTCCCGAGTGCTGGGATTACAGGAGTGTGCCACCATGCCTGGCCAGGTCCTGTGTTTTTCCCCAGCTCTAAAGGGACCCGTGGCCCCAAGGGTTGGAATTTAGTCTTTCCCAGCTTGCCTTCCCCAGCTCTACTCTTACCCGCCCCTCACTGGTGCCCCGCACAGTGCTAGCGCTTCACCTGCCAGCTGCTCGTTCACGTTAGGCACCTGATGTCATGGGCCCGGGCCCCATAGTTCCGCTTGTGAAGCCTGTAGTGACAGGGCAGCAGGACAAGGGGCAAGTTCTTCTTGGTAGCACAGTGTGAGATGACAAAGACCCCCACCCCCCACCCCCGCCCCAATACACACACGCAGACACACGCTCCCACAATTGTTCCTGCAAAAAACAGAATTTTTCCAAGGAAATGAGTGTCAAATAGCTCCAGGTTGCCACACAAGCCTGTGTCACCTTTGGGCCCAACTTATGCTTGTTTGCAAAGAAAAGAATTAGAAGCCAAGATTATCATAACATTAAATAGTACATTTTAAAAAATGTAGAATCGGAAGGCGCTTAAAGGACTGTACCCTTAAATTAGGGGGGTGAGCCAGGTGCTTATAATCCCAGCACTCAGGAGGCTGAGGTAGGAGGATCACTGAAAGTTTAAGGCCAGCTTGGGCCACATAGGGAGATCCTGTCTCAAAAAGACCAAACAAACAAACAAACAAAAAATTAGGGGGTGTGAGATGGTAAAGGAAACTGGGGTAGACTCTGAGAGAGGAGAGAGAAGAGGATGCTGGAGCCGAAGCAGGGCCAAATGGGTGCTGGATCAGCAGCGCCATATGGTAAAATAACTGGTTTTATTACCTACTAATTAATGTGTGGCGCTCCCTATCCTGACCCTTCCCCCATCCCGAGAGCTCACCCTAAGTACAGAGGCCTTTGTCTTCCCTTTCATTCATTTCTATGTTATTTGACTGTAGTTTCTTTATAATAATATACAGGCATGTTTGTAAATGGCGTTAAAGGACTACTTGAAGTGAGTTGCCCTCTAAGGGGGTTTTGGTTCTGTCTTTCAAAACCGCCACTGTGAAGGAGGCTCTGATAACATATATTCTATTGTGTGTGTGTTTCTAGAAGTGCACAGGGAGCTGTGGGAAATGGGAGGATTTTCAGTGCAGTGGGAAGGGATAAGGGACCATGTTGGTCCCAACTCTTCTGCCTTTCTTCCTTCCTTCCTCTGGCTGGTGTGTGATACCTGCAGCATCAACACCAGGTGAGGATGACGCCCACCCGCAGCCCCACCTGGGAAACTGTCCCTGTTTCCAGGGCTAGATGTTGGTGTCAGGACCCCATGCCATTCCCAACACTGCAGACATGGGCTGTCCTGTGTATCTGGGGAGATGCAGTGGCCAAGCTTGAATAGCTGTGTTCTGTGTCCCATCAGAATGTCCCTGCAAGGACCTCTCTCACCCAGGCAACCCCTGAGAAGCACCAGGCGTCTTGCGAAGCTCGCTGGTTAATCCCACTATGTGGTTCTCATTCTGGGACTCCAGGATCACCAGCCCTCACCTCTCATTAGGGTGACTTCCTCCAGCTGCAGGCCCACAGGACCACGTGTAGCCCTGCCCTGCCCTGGAAGGGGCGCTGAGCGCTCGTCCTCCGAGTGTACAGCTATCCTTGAAGCAGCCCTGCTCACCTTGCCCGAGCCAAGCCACTGCGTGTGCATCCTGCCCTGGCTGCCTCCATGGGACCCGGCATGCCTTCCTCCCGGGCCCGAGGCCTGTCCCCACAGCCTTGCCTGTCTCCCTTCTGTGTCACTTACTTCACCTGACTGTTTTACAAAGAAGAGTGCACCCCATCTGTTCCTTGTCCCCTGACTTGCCACTTGGAGCCCTCGCTCCTCTCCAGCCTATAGATCCTGCCATTCCCTCTCCTGCTGCATGCTGGTTCCTTCGCCACAGTGCTGCGCTCCTCGCCTCCTTTCCTGTCCCTGTCCCAGTCTGATGGCAAGGGCTGTTTGCAGCCTGTGACCTCCCTTGGGCTGCAAGGCCTTCTGTTTGTGATCTGCGTTGACATCTATGTAGTTTATCTTGTGAGTTCAGGCCATTTATATTTGTTACAGGTTTTGATACATGGGTTTCTTTCTGCTGTCTTATTTTTCACTTGTTTATTCTTTTTCTGATTCTTTTTTTTTCATTTCGATTTGATTCAGAGGGGTTTTTTCCGTACTGTTTTGTTTGTTGGTTTGTTTTTTGTTGTTTTGAGATAGTCTCAAAACCTGGGATGGCCTGAAATTCATGGTGATCCTCTTACCTCAGCCTCCTCCTGAGGGCTGGGATTATAGGGGAGCACCACCACAACCAACATTTTTCCACTTGTTAAAATTCCTTTACCCCCATTTCTCCCTTATCCCAGGTCTTCTGAGATCAGAACATTGTGTGGTAAAGGTTTTTTTAGTCATAAAGCATTCAGTCTTTGGGTGAAATTTTATTTCATTCTTATATTTAAGATATTTTTGCCAGGTATAAAACATTAACTTGACAGCTATTTTCTCTTAGTTCTTACAGGCGGTATTGCCCTGACCTCTAGATGTTATTGCTGATGTAGAAGCTGGTAATGGAATTATTGTTCTCCTGGGTATATTCTAATTGTGTGTGTGTGTGTGTGTGTGTGTGTGTGTGTGT
>RJWT010049891.1:0-10923 GCA_004365215.1 Cuniculus paca | reverse complement strand
AGGCCAGCAGTGGAAGCTAGAAAGTCTATGCCAGCAGGATGAAGGATCTGTGCTAGTAGGTTGAGGGTTCTTCAGTGGAGCCAAGAAGCAACACTCAAATAAGAACCAGGGCTCCCCAAAAAGTACCACAGCCATCCTCAGCAACGAGGTCCCGCACTCCTCCGACGATGAGAACAGTCAAGTACATGCCAGGAAGCCAGCGTGACAACTTCTCCTGGAGTTTGAACAGCAACCATCTTCCCCTCCGGAGCCAGGAAGTGATGCTCAACATAAAGACCAGAGTTCCTCAAAGTGAACCGCAGCCACTCTCAACAAGGTCCCGAGCTCCTCCGATGATAATGGCCAAAGTCATACTGGGGAGCCAGTCTGACAAGCTCCTCCAGGAGAACCAGTGGCTCCAAACAGCAGCACTTAGGAGAACTCACAACACCACTGCTCTTCCTCTCCACGTCTCTTTTTATGCTGGTAACCTTCCTCAGGTGGATTGTCTAAATGCAGCACCATGCCGATTTAATTCAACTGGTGCCAAGTTGACCATCAGTTTTTAAATCCATAACACTGACCAAAGCTGTCCAGCGTTTAAATTGTCAACTGACAATCATTGCTGCTGTCGGATCCCAAGTCAAGAGTTTTGCAAATATTTTTTCCTGTTTTTATCGAGGGTGCCAATTGCCTCCTATGGCCGATTCCTGCTTATTTGCCAGCTTTGAGTTCCCAGGTCACCTCTCAGATTACCCAGGCCACATTTCCCTATTAGATAAATGCTAACGCCTGTTCTTCTCCTTGCAGTTATTAGAATTGCTAGAATTATAATTGAAAAAGTTCATTGTTGATTACCCTTTACTTCTGCATTTGTGTAAACTCTTGTGAGTACAGCGGTGTTCTGTCTCACTCATTATGTCCTTATGAGTATTGCAAACTAGAGGTGCTTGGATAAGGTTGACTGTTTGAGTGAGGAATGTATAGCATTCGCAACTCAGAGATGGAGATAATCCAGTCATTTTAACAACCATACCCTTTGAGACTTGGCTTCTCTCAGGCCTGGCAGGAGCAATCACTCATAGATAAGGACCTCAGCCTTCTTGCAGCCTCCTCTCAAGAGCAGCACTGTCTGACAGTAAGGTGATTACTCCTTTTTACATTTTTGAATAGCACTTACTATTTCCATAAGACATTCTGTGTTGTTTACTTAGAGGGCGAGATGGATTTTCTTACTTCAAAGGAAGATCTTTGGTTAACGCTTTTCCCTTCTTTTACCAATGAGTACGTTAAGAAATTTCAAATGACTTGGATGCTGTAACTCTCATCACTTGTTTTGCTATCCAGCCATGGAACTGCCTTTGTGGATGAAACAGGACCTCTCGAACAAAGTCTCAAGACTTTCTGCTGGCTCCCCGCCCAAGTGTAGAGTACTGTTGAAAAAGTGTCAGCTTTCTTGAGGAGATCTCAACTGTTTAGTACCAATGGGTACTAAATGGCACTCTTTATTCAGTGGCAGGAAAGCAGAGCCAATGTAACATGGAAACTGTAATTTGAAAGTTGGCATACAGCTACTGCTTATGTCTCGCTCAGGCTGGACTGTTACCACTGTTGATAACTGTACCTAACAAGTCAGAAATAACTGAGCTCAGGAAAGTGTTCATACTTTCACCCTCTCTGTCAACATGAACTTTAAGATACTAAATAAGTCATATGCTCAAAGAGAAGCTTGGTGGAAATATCATAGTCACTCAAAGGCCTGTAATAGCTTTCTAAAGGGCACTGAAAACATTTCGCATCTAAATCCTACTCATTCATTCATTCATTCATTCATTCATCTAGCCAGTATATGTGAAGCAGATTGTTTGTGCCATCTCTTAGGATACAGCAGTAAACACAAGAGACCACCTTCCTGCCCTCATGTGTCTTGCCTCATTTTATTGGACAGGAAGCTGAGCACAGAATTTGAAAATTTGTCTATAGTTCTTTGAATATCAGTGATGAGGTCTGACATATTGTACCTAAAAACATTTGGTGTATATATTGTGTTGTGTCATTTGGGGGAATTGCATGAATTATTTGAGTCATCAGAGACTAGTTCTTGTATTTCTCCCTAATTATCAGAATCTATATAATGTAAAATTTTTTCTTTATTACATATTTTCCACAGTTCTCTGCTATGCTTTGGGTTTAGGACCATTAACAACTTCTGTGGATCTACAATAGTTCCAAATTGGACTTACATATTTCCAAATCAGATCAAGCCTACTATGTTGTAATCGCTATGCTCACCTGTGTAGGAGGTCCAAGCTATAGTGGGCCTTGTTTGGAAGCACTTTCTGTGGAAAACCCAAGACAAAGCAGATTTAGAGACCTAAATGGAATGATTGCAGTAGAGGCTGAAAAGGAGAGTCATGGGCCTTAATTCTATCTCTGGAAGCATCCGGTTCATATGGTTTATACATTCCTAAGGTGAACATTTCAGAGTTAGCCTCCTATGAAATCTTCAGCAAACCACAACCAAGTAAATTATTAGTAAATTCTCTAACTTTGGTGATGGAGAGAAAAATGTTGCAAACCCTGCTAAGTGTCTTAGGAAACCATCCATTTCCTAAATGCATGGTGTGTACTTGGTTCACCAGTCATTAGGTCAGACACTCCACCCAACATTTCTATTTTGGAAACCAAAGATACATAGGAATCTTAGGATCAGAATGGGCCTTCATAACCACCTCTTATTCCCAACTTATGAGGAACCACACTTTCAGTGTGCACTTGAACATTTCAATGGGTGGAACTCTCACAAATGTGATAGTAGAAACAAAAATACACTGCACATTTTACACTTCTCCAAAGTGCATTTTCTTAGTAAATTCTCTCCCAGCAACACTGCTAGTTCTTTTCAAGACATCTCTGTTTATTGAGAGGTCTTCTTCATAGCAGCCTGAACTTTCTTTTTTGCAGTATCTAATTGATGGATCTGATTTACCCTCTGGACCGAAGCAGAATAAACTAATTCCTGTGTCACCTGACATTAGTTGAAGGAACAATCATATTTTGTTTCTTCAGTAATTCTCTACATTCAAAGTAACTTATCCCTTTTGTGATCTTACCCTTTCCACTTTCTTTTTCATCTATTCCTTATATCGTCACTTACCAGAGTCTCCAAAAACTTAGTTGCTCCTCTCTGAGCATAAATTTGCCATCATCTTCCTTAAAATGGAATTCTAAAAATTGAATACAGTATTTCAGGTGTTTGACCAGTGATTGCACAATGAGATTTTACCTATTTTGGATATTTTCTTTAGGATAATGGGAAGTATTATAACTTGGGATTCAGATCATGAACTGTAGCCCTTTAGCTATGTGATTTTTGAATGAGTTACCCTAAACTCCCAATTTGAGCTTAGGATCTCATCTTAAATGTGGAAATCATAATATTTAAAAAATATATTTGTTGTGAGGAGTAATTGAGATAGTGAGATAATGAATGAGTGTAGTCTGGGTACTACTAAAAGCAATGATAGTAATATAGTTCAATGGTGAAAACACATCACACTGTTCATTTATGTTAAAATTTTTGCTAACAGACCCCTCTTGGCTTCTTTTATGCATTGACTTTTACACCTGGCTTCTGTTGTCCTATTGGTCAGTGGTTCTTCAATTTATCTGCATTTTAGAATCACCCAGAGAACTTGGGTATTTTTAGGCTGAACTCAGAAATGAATGAAATAATAATTTCTAGAAACAGAAACCAAGTATCTATATTTTTTCAGACTTTCAGATTATTTTCAAATGCAATTAAGTTTGAGAATGTTGCTAGCTTAAGAGACTTAAATGTCTTCTAATTTAACATATGCTATATTAGTTAGATTAAGTAATGCTAGCATCTATGACAGACGAACCCACAAATCTCAGTAGTTTTAGAAAATGAGAGTTTATTTCCTACTCATACCAAATCCATCGAGGATATTTTTGGTTGGCTGAGTATCCCCAACACAGCAACCCAAATCCTTTCCATTTTTCATTGCTATCTGTAATGGTTCATCTTGATGGTCAACTTGGTTAGCTTGAGAGGTGCCTAGGAGATTAGTAAAGCACACTTCTGGGTGTGTCTGTGTGGGTCATGGGCAGTGGCCCTGGGGATTATATCTGGTCCCTTTCTGCTTCCTGGTGCCATGACATTTACCTCTCCTTCTTCAACTTTTGTATGTCAGGTATTTTGTCTTAGCACTGGAAAAGCTAATATACTGCTCTCCTCTAATTCTTGGAGTTCTTAAAAAGTCATTGTATTAGGAAAAAGGACCAATTAGTGTGTGTGTGTGTGTGTGTGTGTGTGTGTGTGTGTGTATGTGTGTGTGTTCAGACATTTGCTCATGTGACTGATTACATTGACGAGTAAACCTTTATCCTATAAGGTGCATCAGCAGGTTGGAGACCCAGAGAAAAAAGCTGATGTTGCAGTTCAGATTCAAAGTCTGTCATCTACAGAATTCCTTTTTGTTTGGGAGAGGTCAGTATTTTATTCTATCTAAGCTTTCAACTGATTGGATCAGACCCACATTTTACTCAAAACTCGCCAATTTAATTGTTAATCTTGCCCCCTTAACACCCTCAGAGAAACACCCAGCATAAAGTTGCCACGTGTCTTGGCACCATAGTTTGGCCATGTTGACACATAAAATTCACCATCATAGTCATGCATGAGTAATTGTCATTAAATAGTGTTATATGTGGCATTTTATTTTGTTTTATTTTTTATTTTAAAGAGAATAGAACAAAACAAAACAAAACAAAACAGAAGAGAGTCAAACACAACATAGCGTTTCAGAACAGAACACTGCAAGCAATACCGGTCTTCAAAAAATAACAACAGGAGATTAACAATGGCTACCCTAGTGTCTCTCGCCTTCTTTGAAATGGTTGTTCATACATTCACAGACAATAAACTCAAACAAAACAGAATCATATAAAACCAGATAAAACAAAAGAGTGAAAGCATTACAGGACATCAAATCAGACAAGAAACCAACAATGGCAACCTTAATGTCCCCTGTTTCTTCAAAAGAGCTGCTCCTATCTTCTCACATATTGCAATCAAACAGTAGAAAAGAGACTTAAACCAATCAAATCAAAGAATAAAAGCACCATTGGACTTCAGAAACTTTCCCCCATATTTATTGGGAATTTTGTATCTTATTGAGTCTCTCAGTTTCTTACACTAGGGAGACGATGCGGTGCTTACACATGTGAGTTTGGTTTATTTCACTTATGAGTATGGTCTCAAGTCGCATCTATTTACCTATAAAAGCCTCAATGTGATCCTTCTTTATAGCTGAATAGTACTCCAATGTATAAAAGTACCACATCTTTTTTTATCCATTCCTCAATTGATGGGTATTTGGGTTGTTTCCAAGATTTGGCTATTACAAATTGTGCTGCTATAAACATGTGTATAAATTGTGCTTCTATAAACATATATCACTGAGATTTTGTGTGGCATTTTATTGCATCTGTCCATAGTGCACTGACTACACCTTAGTCGTATCATTCTACCCAAAGAAAAAGGAATCTGGGAAACCTAGTCCAGGTGTGTGCTCAGGAGGAAGGGAATGGCTTGGTGAGCAGCTAGCCAATCTATACCACATCTGCATGTGTAATTAGAGAAATATTAGCTCATTAACCCGTAAAGTCTTATTCACTTGTTTTTTCTTTTGAATTTGAAGTTTAGGACCTTATCTTGGTCTCTCCAATTGTGTTTTAGGTTTGATTTATTTTTTCTTTTTAATACAGTTGAACTTCAATCCTTAATATACTTGTAAAGAATATCAACAGTATTAATAATATTAACAGTTGCACTGCCACGGCAAGAAGAGTCCCATGCCCCAAAGGTAGAGCAGCCTTTCTGATAACACAGCTGGCTACATGAAAAGCTGTAACCAAGTTACTTAATTAGAACAGGGCCTCTTTCCCAGTATTTCCTTTTCTACTTAAGAATGGGGGATGTAAAAGGAGAGAAAAATGACGTTCTTTCAGGGATTGACTCTGCTTTCAAAAGTTCTTAACCCCGGCTGTACATCGGAAGCACCTGGGGGCAGCTGGGGTTGCAGTTTAGTGGTAGTATGCTCCCCGAGTTTGTGTGAGGCCCTGCTTCCTTTCCTAGCACCACAAAAATGAAACAAACACATGATGAGCTTTGAAAACTTTCTGTGCGTGGAATCAGGCCCAGCCATTTGTATTTAATTGTTCTGCAGTGTGGCTTAGACACTGGCATTTGTAAAAAGGGCTTTTAGGGGTTACAAATTACTTCTTTAAAATCTTAAGGTGAATGTGACAGGAGTAGGAAGAGTTACTATGAAAGATAAAAGGTGTAGGACTTCTAATCAGAATGTCCTTGGACCTACTGGATCTGAGTCCTATAGCTCCAGACAACTGGGTAAACTGCTGCTGTGACTCCCCAGGAAGAGCAGGCCTTGGTGCTTTCCTGCTGACAAGCTGCATCTGTTGCCCTAGGCTCCTTCATCAGAGGTCCTCAAAGTATAGTTTGTCAGTCCAGCAGCCTCATTATCCCCAGAAAGCTGGTTAAACATTCTGATTCTCAGGTTCTACCATAAGCTTACAGAATCAGACACCCAGATGGAAGGGGAGGAACCCAGAGCAACAATCTGCATCTTAATCCCTTCAGGTAAATATGATGCATGCTTAAGTTTGAGAACCATTATCACTTGGCCTTTTGCTTTGGGCCTGTGGTCGCACAGTACATCATGACAGTAATATATAGTAGAGGCCTGTTTACCTCATCCCATCCCAGAAACTAGGAAAGCAGAATGAAGGAGACAGGGTTCTAACATCCCCCTTCAAGGCCACCCCCGCCCCTGTGACCTAACTTTCTTCTACTAGACCCCATCACCAGGTGAGCCTGGTGGCAAGTCTTGCAGTTTGGATTGTGAGTAGTCCCCAGAGGCCTACATGTTGAAGGCTTGGTCCCCGGCCCATGGCACTATTTGGAGGTGGTAGAGCTTTCAAGAGGTAGGGCCTGGTAAAAGGAAGTTAGGTCATAGGGGTGGGGGTGGCTTTGAAGGGGATGTTGGAACCTTGCTCTCTGCCCCTCTGTTTACTTGTTTCTGGGATTGGATGAGGTAAACAGGCCTCTACTATGTGCTCCCACCATGATGTACTGTGCTGCCACAGGCCCAAAGCAAAAGTGACCCTGGCTTGAAACCTTTGATGTCATAAGCCAAAATAAACTTTTCCTCCTATTTTTGTTTCAGGTACTTTTACAGCAAAGGGAAGCTGACTAATGTACAAGTGTGTCCTACCGTAGTCTTGAGTCTGAGTGTTCAGATCAGTCTACAAAAATGATCTTTTCTAGTGGATATCTAGTGTGTGTTAAGTATGGTCTTGAGGTATGTTAGAAAAATGTGTTCCTCTTCCCAGTGGGTTAGAAGTAGCACAGCTCTTATTGGGAGTTCAGTTTGGTGTGTATTTTATGGATCTAAGAATGAGATGAGAGATACTTTAGTGAATTTCATGGAGTAAATTTAACATATTAAATTCTATTTTTCTCAAAGCAAAAAAAGTTCCCATTTGGACAAGGGGCAAGGAGAGAGAGTGAAAAAAAATGTTATTAAGATGCACATATGTATTCTTCTTCATTAAAGTCAATTAGAATATAAGAGTGAGGAAGAATATCATGTAAATATATGCACATAGATACACATGATATATATACAACACAGGTAGACACAGATGGGTATGTCATGTATATATAACTTCACTAGGTATATGATTTTCATATAAATCCTTCTTTTCATTAATGACTAAAATCCTGTAAAGGAATAAACCAGCTGAATAGTTAGCTTTGCTCTTTTGAGATTTGGAATTTGCAAAATTGAAAACTGCCTGAAAGCTTATCCTGCAGGAGCAAATTCTTCGTTGCCATTTTCAATGCAAGCTTCTTGTGCCAAGTTTGAAATAATCTTGAATGGCCAGATCTGAAATGGCTCTGGTCTGAGAGAAATGTAATTAGTTTAAGCCTAAAATATGTATAGTTAAATGAATAATTGGTGCCAATAAGATAATTGGACAGCCCTTTAGGTTTAATTGAAACATTGATTTTTGCCTGTGAACCATTCAAAAGGGGAAATGAAAGTTTAAATTGTGTATTTGAGAGAATTTTGTTGGCACGGTACATTTTCATTTTTCAGTGGTCTTTTGCTGGTCTTAGTATTGGTTTTTTGAAATCATTTGCGTTTTAATCGAGGTGAAGTATGCAAATAGAGTGAATTGGTATGACAGGGCCACAATACAAACCTGCCTTCGGACCCTTACTTCCTATATTCTGCAAGACTTACATTTTTAAGTGACCTGAGCTATGTTAGTCTGCTTTGGCTGCCACAAATAAATGTTACAGCTTAAGCAATGGACATTCATTTTCTCTCAGCTTTGGAGGACAGAAGTTCATGATGAACCTGTCAGGAAATGCAGCTTCTGGTGAGGGCTTCCTTCCTGGCTCTCAGAAGGCAGCCTGCTCTCTGTTTTTATATGGCCTTTCCTCGGTGCATGTCCATGGGAAGTTGGAGAGAGAGCAAGCTCTCTGGCATCTCTTCTCATTAGAAACCCAATCCAGAGGAAGCCCCGTTTCACATAGAGCCACACTAAGGGTTAGGATTTTAACATAGGAATTCTGGGAGGCAGTCATTACAGACATTCATTCTGTAATACCAATTCAACTGGAGATGCCTTACAAGGATGTTAACAATAACTGAGTGGTTCAACTAACTGAAAGTTCAGGAACTTCAGAATTGCTGGATTTGGGTGTAAATGAAGTCATGAGGAGTCTTCTGTATTTCTCTGCCATGATTTTCATTCTTAGAAGTAGCAGGCTGACTGTATCAGTTCCAACTGTATATCCTAACATCTACTTCTCTGGAAAGAAAACTTCATCTTACAAACTTTCTATTTCAAATTTCCAGGATTTTGTTTCTTTCTGTTTATTTGGGTCACCAGCTCATTCTAGTCACGTTGGCCAGGAGGATAGTTGTTCAGACTTGGATTTTGTGGCCCTAGCAAGGGATGCGGGGAACATGTACCATGGCATTAGTAGAGAGTAAAGGAGAAATTGTGCAGAGGAACAGCAGGCCATTGCCTATTCCTTTCTTAGCAGAGTGGGAATATGCAAACTCTAGAAAACTCCTACAGGTGTTGGTAGGATGCTGTTTTAGTTGGTAGGGATATTTTTCTAAGAGTGAAATAAATTTAAAGTGATTTCATGAACCCTATTTGAAGAATTTATTATAGTAATTCATTGCTTAATCAGGTATCTTTTAAATCTGTAAGATTAAGATGGCAATGTTGTCCTCCTCATTTTTCTTCCTTCTCCTTTGGAAGGTTAGTGAAGTTTGTGCTCTTCCAGAGAGATGGGCCATTACCAATTTAAATGAACTTTTCTAATTCATGTGTCTATAATATGTGTGGACACTGATGTTTTTCTTTTCAAGTAGTCCTGGATAGAAGTTAACTTTAGTTATTTCTGAATTTAATTTTTTCTTATGTTTCACTGAATTTCTAAATTTATAAATCACATAGCAATTTATTCTTGCTGATAAATGAGCCAATAGTTGAGAGATTTTAACGGTGTCACTTTTTACAGTGTTCTTCCTCTTTTAGCTATTTCCACATTATCTCCCTCACTCGTATGGGGTGTAACAGTCTCAGCCATTGAGTATTTATCGTCTCCTCTGAAAGAAGTAATGACAGAGATGAGTGTATGAGAACTGAATGATTTTCTCTGAAACTAAAAGCATAACCAAAATAGGTGTAGTCTCATAAAACATAATATCAACTCTCAACATATTGAAGGTGATTCATCAGTAATTTAGTTGTCGGCTAGTACAAAACTCAGTATTCTTCAAGGAAGGTAACAAATTCTAAAATCGTACAATGAATCATCAACATGTCACTATATTATCTAAAGTTATTTTGATCAGAGCAGGTCAAAACTTACTAATCATCACCAAGAAAAGATAATATAATACACATAGATCTATGCATAATGTGTATATTGGAATTAGATATTTTAAATTGATTATAATAAATATATGAAAAGTCTGTGAGAATAGATAAGTATAATGGATAAAGAAATGAAGATTTTTCAAGAAAAATAATACTTAAAAAGAAAAATCCTAAACAAATAGAAGTATAAGCATTGAAATATATAGTAGCTAAAATAGAAAAAAAAATCACGGGATGAAATTAGTCATACACTAAAAACACTAAAAAAAGAGTGAACAGTGTGTTTGGTGAGAAGACAGTGGATGGCATCTAAAGTGAGGCACAAAAACAAAAAAATAGATTGGAAACATGAACAAATTCTTAGTGCTCTGAGAATCAAGTAGTCTGACCTAGGTTTAATGTAGCTTTCAACAGGAGAAGAGAGAAAAATGAAGAGAAAAATCATGGAAAAAACTTTGAAAATTATTCTCATTTGATCTAAAACAGTAATTAACCAATATAGGAATCTCAGTCAATAAATATTTAAAAGTTCCTAGGAACATCCACAAAATGAATTTTTTTTTTTTTCTGAGACAGGGTCTCGTTGTGTAGTTTAGGTTGGCCTTGAACTCGCTGTATGACCTAGACTGGCCTCGAACTCACAGCAGTCCTCCTACCTCAGCCTGAGTGCTGGGATTATGGGTGTGTGCCACCATGCCTGGCTCCACAAAAGGTAATCTTAATGTCTTTTAGATTAAGAAGCAGCCAGGAATAAAAATGACAAGAATTATTTTGAAATAACTGACACATCACTGGACAATGAAGACCAACAGTAATGGAATGATGATTTTTTTAGTGATGGCAACCCGTCAATCTAGAATTTGATATTAAAGATAATAATGCTGTGGTTTTTAGAGACACAATAAAAACAGTTTTGAGTAAATGAAAACC
>RJWT010049890.1:0-10954 GCA_004365215.1 Cuniculus paca | reverse complement strand
CATTAAAAATGGTCATGCTCACGATATTTTTCCATCATGAAAACCAAGCACTGTTGCTTGGTCCTAACTGCTAAGGAAGCCATTCTGTCCTCTGCAGTTGAGGGTGACAGTTTGATTTGCCTCTCTCACTTCCAAGTACAGGAAATGGTGATTTTGAGCCACTGGAAGGCTACTACCTCTTCAGATCTGGAACCTGGTTCACTGCAAAGGCCTGTCCTCTTTCTTCTGTTCTTCAGGTTTGGTGAGAAATGTTGGTATTATGAGTGCTCAGCCTACTAAAGTCTACCCTGGAGTCCATCTCCTCCCCACAGTCATGGTGGGAGAGCAGGCCGCTCCTGTGCCGGAGAAGGAGGAGAATGACAAGGGAGGGAAGACATGAGGGAGCAAGACTGACAATACAGAAAACGCTGACATAAATTAATCAAAGGAGGCATCTCACAGGATTGAATTAGTTCCTGATTTATGGCTGCAGCACAGTACCCGGCAGGCCGTTTTCTCCACGCTCACCCGTGGTTGCCCCTGATTTATGTCAGCGTCTCAATGCATTGGCTGACTAGGGAGCCTTGCAGGATGGATAGAGGGGAGAGGGCTGCTCCAGCACCGGCCGCCCTCCATCTGATCTTCCCTCCACCCCTCAGAGTGTGGATTCATCTATCAACTTCATTATTTGCCTCATAAACCCCATGTCTGAAGTTTTAGACTCCATCATATTGCTAAGAGACTGAGATGGTAAAGAAGAAAAAATATAATTCTTTTCTCTTTTTCATTCTTACAAATTCTTAAACCTTGACAGGACAGAAGCTCAATTAAGATCACCGTTCCTTGTTATTACCTGGGGGGAGGCACCTGCCCCATGTCAGCCCCCCAGGTTACTGCTAATTTTTCTAATCAGAGACACCTAGGGGGTGATTTGTAAGATGATGTGGCTTGAATGCTGCTGCTTTGTCCTTTGGGGAACCAATTTGTCACTGCAGCATTCTGTTAAAGGAGAAAGATTGCTGGGGACGTTTCACTGCTCATCCTAAAAATCTATCTGGCCTGTAGAAGCTCCAGTACCCATTTGTTGATTCAATTGCTGTTCTTTTAAGTTCTCAGTGTGTGCTAGGTGCTGTACACTTATTTATGCTCTTGTGCTGTGGGTCCCCATCATCAAGGGTCTTCCGGCCTAAGGGGGAGGCATATGTTAAAGATATTAGCAGATAAATGGATTTGTGATCATAGGTGTAGCAATGCTATTATTATTATGCTAAGTGAGCCAAAGTTATATAGAATAGTTCTAACTTTTTAAAGCAAATATCAGAGGATTTAACATTTTGAGAATTCATCTGAAACATTATTTTCAATATATGAAATGTAAGTGATTCTAAGGTATGGATTTGGTTGTAAATAGCTAATGTTAATTGAAATCAAGTCCTGGGTAGTGCGAAAGATCAAGTTCATTAATAATAACTTTGGTTCAGAATTTTCTAAATAATACTTGGTTAACAAGTCTTAGAACTCTTTTTTAAAAAAAACCCTGTTGTATTTTAAAACCCAATCTATATCTAGTTCAAAACAGTCAGTGTCACTAAAATATCTTTTTTTATTGTTTATGAATAGTACCTACCTCATAAAATGGTCAGTGTCATTTATTTAGTTATTTGTTTATTTATAGTGCAGGTCTTTTTCTGTGCTTTTGAATCATACCCTGTTTATCCAACATCACCTATTAGCCTACAGAAGCTTCAAAATTGGAATGCAAACAATGGACTGATTGTCATGTCACTCACATCTGCTCTGCCTGCTGTGTGCCTGACTCCTGTGAATCCTGGCCCCAGTGCACAGATGCCCGAGTCAGAAGTCTGCAGCACTCTCCACTCATCTGCCCCTTTCCTGCAGGCTCCCCTCACTGCATCCTCTCTTGCTCTACCAGGCTATGCTCTGCCTACCTCTGAGCCTTTGCCCTTGCGGTTTTTTCTGCCCGAAACATTTTGTCTTCTCTTATTTCAGCTACTTATCCGCTATGCATGCTTCCAATCTTGAGCGGGAGTTGCTTTTCACGAAGGCTTTGTAACCCTCATGCTGTTGTTACAGGCTCCTTTGGAGCACTCAGTGGCGTCCTGTGTTGTTCTCACTGCAGCACTTAGCATATTGCACTGTACATAAATCTTTATTTTTTGTATAGACCCATGAGCTCTAAGACTTGGTTCCTCATATTCATCACACGTGTATCACCAGTACCTTTCATAAATGGAGGCATAAGTGTTTGGTACTACACTTAGTGCTGAGTCAATCTGTCTTCAAAGCCAATTCCAGTAGAGAGGAGGCTCACAACTAATTTAAAGGATATTTGAAATTAAAGGAGGGGGATGTTCCAATTGACTTCAAAGCATCCGCATTTACGTGTTATTTCCACACAAGGCACTTCTGCTGTACATTCAAATAGGCAGCCAGCACGACTCACACATTGCAGGAACAGACCACCATTAAGTCAATTTCCATGAATTTTCCAAAAATGACAGCAGAAGCCAGCTACGCTTGTGGTAAGTACATTCTAGCCCCTGGCCTTCTTCCCAGCATCACACCTTCTTCATCTCTTCTCTCCCCTGAGGTGGTTCTTACACTTTGGGAAAAGAGCAAAGATTCTTCCATTCTCTTACCCTTTGCTATTTCTTTGACATATTTCAAGGATCTGAGGGTTAAAGAGCACTTTAAATGTCTTGGTCTCTTCTCTTGGGAGCCAGATATTCAGAAGAATTCGTCTCTGAAACTTTGGGGAAAGACAAGCAGTTTTAGATCTTGACTGTGAAATTCTCCCTAGACAACCTGGCATCAGACACAAGAGCAAACAGTCAGAGCCTCAGCTTCCTGTGGGATATTGATTTTCCCTCTCTGCTACTGCATTTTCCTCATCCTGTTGGCATCCACTGGAAAAACGAAACATGAGATTTGACAAACTAAAAATGCTGCAAGTGACAGGCTCTTCTGGCCTCATGGATTATGTGCGAATTCCAGTTGAGAGGGGACTGATGCAGTGCAGTATCACCCTTCAGGGGTCATGGAATGGACTTGCAGACTGTGGAGCAAATTGAGGTAAATAATAGGTATTAGGAACCACAAGGTAAAAGCCTTTTGGAAAAATGGGCCAGTAAAGCATCAAGAAGCAAATCTGGTGAGATAATGGAAGACAGAGAGAATGGCCCCACCAAGCAAACCGAAAATACCTTCCCGAGTCGCTCCTGTATCAGGAGAAGAAGTAACTGTGGACGGGTGGAAACTGGGAGTTTGGGTGATCTAATCACAATGAAACCATGAGCCTTGTAGCCACCCTGTTCCCGAACCTCCTATCCCCAAATTGGGCTTTGCCAGCGGGTGAGCTTGGCTCTCCTGCTGGTGAGGGCTCCACAGCCAAGGATAACTCACCCAGCCCTGTTCCCACTGCTGTTCCCTGACAGTGCCTCACAGAAGGGAAGATTGAGGAGCTGTTGCTCAGTACCTAGGAACTCTATTTTCAGGGCCGTTTGCTGCTTAACTGGCTTTAATTCACCCATTTGCTTTTAATCAACAAAGATAATTCTTATTGCAGATATTGGTTTCCTACCTTGTCTTACAGGTCTGAAGACTGACTTGGCTTCTTACTGTTGGCAGCTGAATCCCTGTATTCATGAGTTCCCTAATACTTCGGTGCCCTCCTAGTTTTAATAACCCTTCTAGGTCATTCATTCATTCTATTTTATGGAATTTTTACTCTATTTCTTGTAGTCCAAATCCCCTACATGCGCTAATTACAAGTGGCCTAAACTCATCACTTGTTTGTTTTTTCATCTCTTAAATACTTTGTCATTAGGATAGACTAGACTCCCAAGCAGGACCACCAACGGGATAGATTTAATCGCAGAATTTACTCATGATGGGTAGATGGGCTGTGCCCTATGTCTGGACACTTAACACTGGTATTACATTTTTCAAATTGATTTTTCATCTAGTTGATGAGAGTTCATGTGCTATCTTCTAGTCTATCTTTTAAACTGTTCGGTGAACATTTCCGTTTGCGTTTACTATAGGAACCTAACTCAGTGTATGCCTGAAAGTATCACTGTCTTTCTAAATCTGCTTCTTCTTCTACATATACTGCACAAAGCTGCCTCTGCAAGAAATCATTTCAAAGCCAGGTGTGGTGGTGCACTCCTGTAATCCCAGCACTTGGGAGGCTGAGGCAGATGATCATTGCCAGTTTGAGACCAGCCTGGGCTACAAAGTGAGCCCAAGGCCAGCCTGAACTGCATAATGAGACCCTGTCTCAAAAACAGCAATAAATAAATAAATAAATAAATAAATAAATAAATAAATAAATACATACATACATACATACATACATAAAGTCATTTCAATAGCCCAAGTTGTACTTGTAGTTGGGTTAAGATAGTAGGAATGGAGATGGAAAGTAATGAATATATACTATATTCTTAGTGATACAAATTCTTTCATATATGTATATACTATATTGTACATGTATATTATATATAACTGTATATAAGAAAATATTGTATGTCAATGTACGTATATATTATATATATATATATATATATATATATATATACACTTGGCACTTTATTTGAATATCTAGTAGGTATTCGAACTTAATATGTTCAAGATTTGGTGTTACAATGCATTGGTGGAGCACTTCTCTAGCGCATATGAGACCCTGAGTTCACTCCCTAGCACTGCAAAAAGAAAAACAAAATCATGTTCAAAACAACACTTGCTGTCCAATCCCAACACCAACATATCCTTCCTATAGTCTTGTCTTATCTTAACAAATGACATCATCATTGGTTTAGCAATTAATTTTAATTCTTCCTCTTTTTTTTTTTTGTAATGCCCCTCTTATATCTAACTCACTGTCAAGTCCTCTTGATTCTCCCTCTAAATACATTCTGGACGCATGCATTTCTCTCCATTTTTGTTTTCCCATCTGAGCCCAACTACCAATATGAGCTGGACTGTTGAAATGACTTCCACAGAGGAACTTTGTGATGCTGTTGCTCATTTGTCATCCACTCTGCATTCTCCAATAAGAATAAGATATTGCACGTGAGACCACGTCTTGTCACTCTCCAATTTCCAACTTTAAGCGTTTAGGTGCTTTCCATCATACTTTGAAAGAGGTTTCCTTGTTTTACGGCAGCCTCCAGTGGCCTTCCTCTCTCAGACCCACCTCCTCTACCCTCCGTCTCCTTACCAGCACCGGTCCCATGACCTTTCTTCTCTTACCCAGGCATGCCACATGTGCTTCTATCCAGAGGCTGTGAACTTGCTCTGCCTGGCATAGTGAGCCCCCAGATACAGCTTGGAAACCTACTGTCCTTCAAAATCGAGTGGTACACACTATCCCAATGAGCCATGCTGACCAGTGAGAGTCAGTGCCCAGACTCAGGACTACTGCATTCATCAGCGTACCTTGCTTTCCTTATAGACTGTACTGCTGTAGAGTGATCTTGTTTGATTATTTATTTGTGAATTATGTGACTCATTCACTGGCCTTCAACAACTTTTCTGAACACTGTGTCCCAAATGCCTAGGCATAGTAAGTACTTAATAAATATTTGTTGAATTAATGACCAAATCCCTACAGTCATCACCTCGTCTGCTATTGCTATTTCGTTTCTCCTGGCTGTGCTTATTATTTGTAGTTTAGCTGTGTTTAGAATTCACAGATGATGATTACAAGTCTTAACGCTTTATGTTTGCCATTTATCCCTTACAATGGGTGCAGATATTTCTAGGTAACAAATGAAGACTCAGCAAAGAGATGTTATCTCACTGACCAAAGTTACTCATCTGCCCAGTGAGAGTATCTGGATTCTACCACAGGGAATTTGAATTCTAATGTGTCACATTTAACTGCTTCCTTGCTTTCAAGAAGTTGGCTAATCGTTCCTTTTCTAGGGCAAGCTCTACAGCCTCTGGTTCCTTGTAGATTTAGAGGCTTGTGGTCACAAGATACTTCTGTCTATTTACAGTCTTGAGCTTCACAAACCCCTGGCTTCCACCACTTCTAGAGAAGTGGCCTAGAATATGGAATATTAAGTTAGTGACAGTTAAGGTAGACTGTCAACTTGACAAGTTTGGAAGCTATCCAAGGATTAGTAAAGCTTACTGTCTGGGTCACTGTGGAGGTGTAGGCTTGGAATGTATATCTGGTCATGATCACTTCCAATGAGTGCTGTTCTCCTATTCTGCGTTCCAGCTACCATAAACTCAGCAGTTTTGATCCTCTATGCACTTCTGCTATGCTGTTTCTGCCTAAAGCCTACTTACCCTGGACTGAATCCCCTGAAACTATGAGTCAGAATAAACCTCTTCTCCTTTAAATAGTGGATGTCAGGTATTGTGTCCCAGTGACAGAACGCTGGCTGTCAGACAGTAAAACTTGAATTTCAGACAACAAATCATTTTTAAGTATAACTATTCCCCCATGTATTTACACTAAAACTCAAGTTTGTTTGACCTGTGTTTTTATTTGCTAAACCTGGGGACACTAACCCCCATTTGCTGTTGTATGCATGTTACTTTTCTGAACCATGATATATCTAATTTGCTCTCTAGCTTACTGCCCTTTGTCCTGCAAAGAAAAGAACATTGTGTGTGTGTGTGTGTGTGTGTGTAATCATTTGATCTTCAGAATAGGTGGTAGGGTTTATAATGTGTATTCATTGCCATCTTTTAGTAGAAACTTATTCCGTACTTAATTTTCAAAAAAGTGTTTCTCAACCTTTTGAAACTTTCCCTCTCTTTTATGAACTGAAATATTCATGCCCTATTCCTCAATCTTTTTCATATGCCACCAGCAAAAATGACATTGTTTAGTTTTAATTTTGGTGCCAATATTAGTTTTTAAATGTTTTGTTTTCTCAGTATAAAATGAGGTTACGACACTTTTCTTCAATTTAAATATCTCACCATTCTAACATGGGCCCAAAGAAAATTAGTCTCAAAGCTTTTCTTCAGTATGAATCTTAACTGTGCTTTCTCCAAGAAGCCTTCCCCAGACCAGGCAGGATTCCTTGCTACCTCCCCTGAGCCACATAGCACCTGTAATCCACCTGTCATACCTGATTGAAACACTGTGCCTATATGTTTGTGGATCAATTAAACACAAAAATGATTGTGGCAATTTTTTTAAATTTCTGTATCCTCAGAGATTTCGAAGCCCAATAAATGTGTGTGTCTGATGACCTAAATAATGATTAGAAAAATAAAGTGTGATGTTACAGTAGCGAAATTTGCATCCAGAGCAAGAAAGAACTGGGTCTCCAAAGTGAGAAACTGGAAGAGGTAAATGTCAAATAGTTACACACTTTTGTTTCTTTTATCTGTGCTTGTCATTTATTTTTGTTTGATTTTTAAAATTCAGATTAGGTTATGTACTCACTTTTATCAGGTAGTTTTATGAGACAAATCTGACAAAATGGTTAAGAAATTAGCCTCTGGATATAACCTGGTTAGGTACAAGAAAGATAAAAAGTGAAACTAATATCCTAAAGGAAAAATTGTTTAGCCACTTCCTTGAGAGAAGGAGCAAGATCAAAGATACAGAAATAAAAATATTCTGTCATATGCCTCTCCATGTTCATTTGAAATACATAGGCAAAGTACTTCAATACAGTGTCTTTGTAAAGTTGCTTCATCTCTCTGTGCCCTATTTTTTTTTAATCTGGGAAGATGCAATAGCAAAAGTTACTTTCTTATGGGGTTATGGTAATGAACAACTGGATTGATGCTTACAAACAGGAGTATCGATTCCATAGTCATGAATACTGTGTAAGTGTACATCGTTAGGGCATGCCAGATGTGAATTGCCCACCTCCTGTTTCATTTTCAGCCTTTGCTTCTGGAGAATCTGTTGGTTTCTGAAGGACTCTGAAAAAACATGGCCCATTGACTCTAAGGCAAGGTAGAATGAACCAGGGCTTGCTGTCAAGCTATTCTCCATCAATTTCCCAAGTTGTACCATACCTTAGATTTCCTTACTTGATTGCTTAAGGTCCTCTGTCAGCTCTGCCCCTTCTTTGTTTTTTAGACTTGCAGCATCCTTTGTTCTCAGAAGGCCAGTTTTGGTCACTCATCAGTGGTCAGTGCTTATCCCCAAAGACCACTTCCTTGAGTACTGGCCCAAATTAAAATCTTCATTCCCAGTTCTTTCTGACCTGCAGAGTCAGATGACATAGAATTGTGCTTTCCTTCTGTCCACTAATTGTTTCTGTCCATCTTCTCCCATTTCCCTACACCTGACTTTTTAGAGGCCTAGTAGCTCTTTCTCTCACAGCAAAACATCTCCTTGGGGAAGAGAAGATATGCTGCAGTGTCCTCTGCACAGCGCTGCTGGTGCCGTGCAGTTCTGGAGGCATTTCACCTGGATGACACCAAGGACAGGGAAAGGAACACAGAATATTCCGTGGTCACCTGCAGTCAGGGAGCCCAGGATTCTTCTTTTGGGACAGGCAGCCTCACTCCGTGCTTCCTTCCATGGCTGTTTATTGCTATACCTTCTGGTTTTCTTATATTCTTTTAAAAACACAGAAAGAAAGAAAACCTAAGGTCCCAAGGGGCAAATTATTTTCTGCAGTTTCCTTAGGAGAAGCTAGAGCTGAATGGATGAATGGATGACTAAAAAGGCAAAGAATAAGAACAAAGATGGGTGAAAAAAGAACGTGAAAGTTTCTGGCAGAACAACTGAAATAATGGTATAGATACTATAATACAGGAAACCAGAAAAGAAATCAGATGAGAGGGGTAAGCGACAGGTAAGTTGCACTTGTGTGAAGTGATACAAAGAGGCTTCCACTGTGCTCATGTCTGAAGGCCTCCAGCACATAGGTGAAAAGTTGAGAGCCCACAGTAGATGCAATTGTGCTGAGGTCAAGCAGAAGGGAACAGCCAGAGGGCCAAGATGAAATTAGGAGAAGACTGCACTTCCAGCTAGAATTTCTTTAAGAATGTAAAAACTGCTTAACATTAGCATATTGAAATTCTTAAAAAGTAAGACAGCAATAAAAAGTTGCTGCAAAAAGCTCTATGAGATATTGAGAGCCTGTCGAAAGGATCTTCAGCAAGACTGACCATGCTCAGGCCTTTTAGCCCAAATTTAAAAACAACCAGTTTTTAGATCCGGTTTGGAATTCAGCTGAGGAAGAAAATAGGATTGTGTTTACCAGTAATTCCTAAATTGCATCCAGTGGTTTTGCATACATTATTTATTTTGCATTCCTCAGCAACTCTGCAATGCAAGTAGTATTATCCCATTACTAGAGACAAAGAAACACGGACAGCCTGCAGGGTGAGTATGCACATGAGTGATACAGACCTTGATGCCAGAGCAGACTTCCTGCCCCCGCCACCTAGCGCCATCCTCTTATCTTTCCAGAGTACGGTCTGGGTCCTGCTCCTCTGTTTAGTGCCTCTTCTAAATCATCATTTGACTGTTTTGCCTAACTCTTGTTACCCCTGCTTCTGTGCACTGATATTCTACTATTTAGATGAAAACACTAGACTGATAATGAGAGGACAGAGACAACAAAACACGGGAGAAAAAAGCAGGCCTGTTTGCCATTAATCACACACTTTTCTTCTAGATAACATGCAAATGATGCAAAAGCAATGACCCTAAACAATGCCAATACTCATTGAACTGAATTGCTAAGAGGTTTTAATGCAGCCCCCAAAGAGGACAGGTCTGGTAATTGCAAATGAGTGTAATCTGTTTCACGTCTGAATTATCCTGGGCCTAGTATCCAAGTTGGCTTGCTTCTGAGTTGGTCAGGTCTCTAGTTCTGCATACTCTCCCTTGTTGAGGAAGAAGGTCTGATAAAGTGCGGTGTGCAGCTCAGAGCCAGTCTGGGCATCACGACTACATATTACACATCTAATGCGTGCAGCTTCCGTGTAGCTCTTCTCAGCCAACCTCCTGCCACCTCGGTTTCTACACCCAGCAGAAATGACTGCCCTTTCCTCTGCATTCCTATGACATATGTTGCAACATAAACCTTCCTCATACAGGAAGCTCTGTTAAGTGGACAAACATGGATTTTAAATTACTGTGGTTGTCAAAGAAGGACCCTGGAAACAATGAGTGACGTGGGTTGAGAGGACAGACCAGTGCCAGAGAGCTGTCTGACCCCAACACACAGCTCTTTCAACTTTTGCTTGGTTCCATGTGGTGCGATAAGCAGAAAACACAAGAAACGAGAACAGAGGGCACAGGCTGTTCCCCTGGGAGAAGATCCTCATGTTCACTGGATGAGAAGTTGAAGAAAGTTATGCTGACTGACCCTTTAACCTGGGAAAAAAGGAATCACTTTAAAACTAGGAAGCATCAAGGCCCTAGGCTCAGAGCTGCAGGGCGAAGGAGGACTTCCCACACCCCACTCAGTTTGGGGGGCCTGCTTAGCCCATGGGGAAACACGCTTCCACCAGGAAGGGCTTCCCCAGGCTCCTGTGCCGCACCCGAGCCAGGGCCTCCCCAGAGCCAGCACCCCCGGCCCTTGTGCTCTGAGCAAGCACAGCACATGGGCGTCAGTCCTGCACGGCGTTGGCCACAGCATAGGCGCTGTTGCTGATTTGGTGCGTGTTCTGGCTGTGCCTGCTTCACAAACATGCTTCACTCTGTGTACGCTCCTCCTCAATTTTTAAATGTATATGTATTTCAAAGGAAATTAAATCCGCGGGTTTCTGGTTCATTTACCCTTGAATCATTAAAATGCTGTTTAAGAACATTAGGCCTCGTGGAGCTTCTCCAGCCATTCTGATAAAGCATCTGAAGGACTCCATTCCCGTCCACAGCGGTTCTGTCAGCAGCGAATGGACTCTGAGCTCCAGAGGATGCCAACGTCCTTCAGAATTCTCAGTCCATGTTTTCTACAAAGCAAAAGACCCTGCAGTTTATAAAACACTAACTCCCCTCAATGCGGAGATG
>RJWT010049889.1:0-10932 GCA_004365215.1 Cuniculus paca | reverse complement strand
CATCTGGGGGGAAAGCAGAAATTTGTTGGACCTCATTATACGTACTCTCAGGTTTAATTTGTTTGGTGTTAGATGGCTGGGAATGAGGCAGAGGCACCCCACCTTTATAGTGTTTTAAGATCTCTACAAGTCTCAGTCCAGGCCCAGGCTATAAATCTAATGAATCAAGCATTCAGAATTTAGATTCACACCTCTGATTCCAAAGTTCTTTCAGAATAAAATGACAAACCCATGTCGGGTTTTAGGATGTCCTGAAATGTTCTAGCCATTCTGGTGGCACAGCAGTAGAGATTGGGGCAAGACTTAATTCCTCCCCGGACTTCTCCAATCATAAAGCACATCTGTGCGTGTGTATAAGGCTGATTAGCACAAGGCCTCTGCAGATGCCCTCCTGGAAGGCCTGTTGGCAGCTAGACCCATGGCCCATTGATGGACTGCTGGACCCAGTTCTCAGGACCTGGCTGTGCTCCCCCGATACCTTTTGGAGTCCCTCCCTCTGGGACCACGGAGTACCCCTGCTCCTCCCCCAGAGCTACTGATGTTGAGTCCTTCCCATACACTGTGAGGCCTTTCTCTACTTCCCTAGAGGAAAACACAGCTCACATGGCCTTTGTGACCAAGGGTAGAGGAAGATGCAAAGGGAACAGAGGACATCTTGGTGCTATGGGGTAAAAACACAGGTCTATAAAAGGTCCCCAGGGAGAGCATTTCAACTTTGAAGAGCCACCAGAAATAGTTCTGAGTTTAAAAACAGGGGAATCCGGTCTAGTGTAAATCAAGTTTATTAAAGTCAAGCAGGAGTGCAGAAAATTAAATGAGGAAAAAGTTTGGAAAGAAAAGGCCCCCCTCCCCCTGTTACCTTTTAGCAAGCAAGCATCAGCAGCACGGATTGGGGTGTCCTTTGTGCCGTGCCTGCATTCTTTTGGGGCCCACGGTAATGTTCTAGCTGTGTATTTGAATTAACCAGACCCAGAGGATAAAACTTTCAAATTAAACACATTCCTAAAGGATTTCAGGCTCATTGTGTATGCACCAAGGAAACATAACATCCTAAAAATAATACATATACCGAGAGAAGCACATTTTCCATGAACATTAAAGTGGAATATGAATTATGACCCAGCTCGTGGGAATAGACATCTGATTACATGCAAAATGGTGCTTTTGTAAATAACATCAGTCTTTGTGAGCTACCACAATTATTATCAACCATTTAATTTTACTTGCTAGCAAGTCATCCATCATTGTTAAAACTGTCTGCTTTTGTTTTTTCTCTTCTGATTCATAAGGCTCCGGATTTTATAAAGTTCACCATTCAAGCTATGTGGATTACTGACCCAGCAGCGAAGGAGTTCATGAGATTATTAGATTCATTGTGTATCTGCTATTTCAGGATGTCGGCGGCTGCTGAATTGCTGGAAGCAGCAGAATTACAATCGTGGCCATTCTGCTGGTTTGCTATACAAAGGAATCACAAAAATGTGTTTAAACTTTTGATATTTGGGTATTCAAGAGTAAAGAGACTTCTAAGGGAAACTAGTATACTTCACTTCTCTTTCTCCTTGTCCCCTAAGATCTGACACTATTCCATGAAAGACATCCACAATTCTGGTTGGTCTGTGCCATGTTTAATATGCTTGCCTTATAAACAATAAAATTAGCCACTTGCTGGCTTCCTAAATTCTGTTTCATCACAAAGTAATGAGAAATGCTTATCAATAGACTTAACAGTGTTTCAGGAGGCGTCCGTTCAACATGTCCATAGTCTATTCTGTCCTAAGCTCTTGAAATTCAGACACAGGAAGTACCCATTGTGGATACTTTCTGTGTCTTTTGTTCTTGGAGAAGTTGTAGGTGACACATCAGAACAATGCCTTCTATAACCTAACAGGACATCTGATCCCATAGAGTGGGCTGAATTTTCTTTCCCTGGAAATTGTAATGCAGTGGGAGATAAAGTTTTTTATTGGCTCCCAGAGATCCTAGAGTTTTAGCTGCCTTAGAAGAGAGCTCAGAAACCTCTGGTCTGCATAAAAAGGTTGTTGAATTTCCCTGTGCAACTTCAATACCATTTATTCTAATAACAGAGCTGTATTTGGTTGAAGAGTAAAAGCCCATTTGTCTCTTCTACTGCAATAGGAGCCTCATGTGGGCAAGGGTCCACTACTAATCATTAATATCCATTTCTATGCTCTGACAGTATTGGCTGATTTGATGTTCACTGAAATGAAGAGAAGAATATTTAAGGTAAGAGTATGAGCTTCTATTTCTAATGAACAGTTTAATGTTTCAGTACTTAATTTCTAGTATGGGCCTGAAAAAGTGCCAACTGGGAAGGGTAGCCAAAACTTTATACAGAAACCATTCATGTGTGTGTAAATACAGAAGAGGCAGAAGACATTCAGGGGGAGGTAGCTTTGTGTGATTGTTTTGTACCTACTCTGTATCAGGGAATCGGCTTGAGACTTTGCTTTGCTTCATTTGATCTTGAATTATATTACTGACATTGATGTGTTTATGCTTATTTTTAAAATTAGAAAATGGGGATTCAAGGAAAACAAGTACCACACTCAACCAGTAAGTGGTAAAATGTACATCTACCTAGAATACAGTTTCACCTAGCCCCATAGCCTGGGCTATTTCCTCTGTGCTGTTAAAATAAAGATTTTTTTTAAAAATTCAGGTATCACCTCAATAGTATTTTTCTACTTTTAGTCTATTTTTTTTAGATTTCCCAGTTCAAAAGTGTCTTGGTGACTTTTCACATCACTGAGGCACAACACTTGACACCTACACCTTAAAGGAGGGGAGGTTTATTTTGACTTATAGTTTATGGAGGTCTCAATCCATAGTTAGCTTGTCCCAAGGCAGGGCAGCATGGAAGAGGGGCATTGCAAAGGAAAAACAGCTCATGGCATGGAAGTAGAAAGGAGGGAGAGGGAGAGGGAGAGGGAGAGAGAGAGATCAAGGGAGGAAGGAGGGAGATACATCTCTCCAGGCCATGGGCCCAGTGGCCTACCTTCTCCCAACATCACGTTTAGCTGTAAACTCATCAGTGGGATAAATCCACTGAGTACCCAGCCCCATTATCCGATCACCTCCCAAAAGCCCCATCTCTGAACACAGGAGGCTTTGGGGGCACGTGGAAATATAAATTGTCACAAAAGGAGAACCGAGATTTGTCAAAGTGAACAGATAGTACCTAGGACGGTGGTAGTTAACACGATCTGGAGTTAGAAAATCTGTGGAACCAAGGCCACATGACCTTTTCTCTGCAAGCCTCAGTGTACTCATCTGCAAAGTGTCAATAGGGTGTGATGATAAATTCTGACCACGAACTTGATGGGCTTGAGACACTTCTAGGATATTACTAGTGTCCAGGTGGTTCATGGGGTCATTTCCCGACTGCTACTTTTCTGTCTCTTCCTTGTTCACTCTGCTGCCTAGATGTCGTGAGATGTGCAGCTTTCCTCTGCTACAACCTTCCTCACAATGATGTTCCTGCCTTGGAGCCAGCTGATCATGGACTGAAACCTCAGAAACTGTGAGCCAAAATAAACCTCTCCTTCTTAAGTTGTAGGTGTCTGTTACTGTATCCCAAACATGGAAAGCTGACCAATATATAGGTAACACCTGTCTCACAAGTGGATAGCAGACTCAAAGGACCTTACAAGCCCAAAGGTCATAGCACAATGTCCAGCCTGCAAGAAACTTTCCAAGAAGGGGAACTAACTCATTAGAGCAAGCCACTTGTTTAAAACAAAGATGGCTCTATTATACTTCTGTGAATACACACACATACACACACAAAAAACACTATTATTTAGCATGTCAAAGGGTGTCTAAGGACAAAGGGAGGACACTGGAGGGTCTTAGGCAGGCAAGGCATGGTAGAGGAGGACATGATACAATCCCATTTCCACTGTGCAATATATCATGCTGGCTACAGTAATGAGAAGAGATAGGAGGAGCCAGAAGGCTTATGTATAGGTCAGCTATGAGGCTACGACAGTGCAAATCCAGCTGGAGGTGACCGTGATAGACAGAAGTGGAATGACTGAAAAGATTTGAAGATGTTAGATCCACAGGACAAGAAGATGGGTTGGATGTGAAGGTAAAGAAAAGATTGAACTGTCTTTGGAACAGAGGCCTAGTATGGGCAACTGTGGGACAGAAGATTCTATAGAGAGCCATGCTATGGATGGAGACAATAGTGCTTTGAGTGGAGGTATTCAGGAGGAGGTATGAGGAGGTGCTTTCTTCTATAATTCCAGAGCTCAATGGCGAGGCCTGGGCTCGAGGTATCCATTCGTGACTCAGTTAGACATACAGAAATGGAAGCACGGGTACACAGGAGCTCACTTCAATGAGAAGGAAATGACCTGGAAAAGAAATTTGAGGAACGCTAACATTTTATAGCCCCATATCCCATAAGTAGAACCTAGCCATAAGACAACCCCTAATGAAGGGCCATTCATGAAATAACTGGCCTATGTTGTCACTTAAGTTAAAGTCACAAAAGTCAAGGAAGGATGGGAAACCATCCCACGCTAAAGGAAACAGAGGAGACATGACAACGAAATGTAGGAAGTGATTCTGGATTGCAACTATCTGATGCAAAGGACAAGATTGGGACAACGGGTCAAAGTTGAATGGAGTCAAAGAATCAGAAGGTTGCAAAGTGAAGGCTCCTGACTCTGAGGATTGTACCAGATATATGTGCGACTGTGGCTAAAATATTTCAGGAGATGGCGCATGAGGCCGGCATTTGCTCAGATGGTTCAGAAGCCAATGAAATTCTCGGAAGTACTCTTGTTACCCTTCTATACGCCAGAGGGCAGGACCCGTAGGACAGGGAGAACAGATCCTAGAACAAGACAGTGTGCAGGGCCAGGGAAGGAAGCGTGGCAGCAAAATAAGTTTAACAAGGGATTTGAAATAGTCATAGTGTTCTGGAGGGGAATGAGTCAGAGTAGAGTCAGACTGACGGGCTGAGTCAGGATGGTGATAAAGAGTACAACCAAGTCATGGATTTTAATCACATTCAAAGACTTTCAACATGTACAGATTCTTCAGGTGCAAATTCCCTATGATGAATGTTATCATCATGTATATCCAAAATATACCAAAAAATAAAAAAAAAAGATTCTTTAAGCATATCCAAATTAATAAATAAGTTTATTTCTAATAATGGGTTATAGTGGCTTATCCTCACCCAGGGCTTTTTTTTTGTTTTGTTTTATAAAAACTAAAATAACAATTACAAAAGTATCAGAAAAATACAGTTTAAAACTCATGAAGCTGTTTGATATGATATATATGTGTAGCCACATTGGAGCATCCCAAATCCCAAAATTCAAAATTCTCCAAACCCAAAAGTGCCAGGCACACATGAAAAATTCCATGCGTGACCTCAAGTGACAGGTCACAGTCAAAATGCAGGCACACTAAAAATATATCAAATTGCTTTCAGGCTATGTATAAAGGTATATATAACACATAAGTGAATTCTGCGTTTAGACTTGGTTCTTAGTTCTAAGACATTTCATTATGCATATGCAAATATTCTAAAAAAATTCAAACCAAAACACTTCTGTTTTCAAGCATTTTAGATAAGAGCTAGTCATATATACACATATATTTCATTATAATCTTAAAAAGAAAGTTTTTAAGTACTGCAGGCATAAGTAACTGTTTAATATATAGCTTCAGAACTAAACTGAAGTTATTTACAAATTATTAGCCTCTTGGCAATGTTTGAGCAATGGAAAAGCATAAGAAAAACAATTATGGAAAATATTAAATTTAAAGTGTTACTAGCTAGCTGGAATTGAGTTATTATGTAAACAAAAAACTCTATCAAACATGGCAAAACAAGGTATTTCTAAGTGTATAAAGGGTGACTGAAATATATACCAAGGGTTTAAAGTTTTAAAAATGCGCTGGAGTAAAAAATGCATCGCCTTTAATCCCCCTGAAAATAGTTTCCCTTCCTGTGCACACTTTTCCCACTGTTCTTGCTGCTTTCTGAGGCAGTTCTGGAAGTGCTTTTTTGTGAGTATCTTTACAAGGTGTTATCAGAAATAAAGTGAATGCAGTTGCCAAGTACCATCCGACTAAAAGGCAGGTTTGGTGACAACATCACATATGTCCGTATCTACCATATTCACCAGATCGTGCACCATTCGACTTTTGGCTCTTCCACAAAATCAAACAACCATCAAAGGTAAACATTTTGAATCTGTTTGGAACACTGAGGAAGCCATGATAGCAACAGTAGAGATACCCGTGAAAGAGCATTTCCAGAACTGCTTCAGCAAGTGGCAAGAACAATGAGGTAAGTGTGTTCCAAGCAAGGGAAAAGACTTTGCAAGGGGGGTTTGATAGCAGTAATAATTTTTTTTTAAATTTAAACATTTACCATAGTTTTTCAAAATCATACCTCATAATTTATTTTCTTATTTAGATCTCTCAGATGGTTTTATTCTATACAACTTCATGTAGGCCTCACGATCCTCAAAAAAGATAACACCTCCAATTTATCTGGGTTTTTTTTCTGGACTACACCAAATATGAATATACTTTTAGTCTGGTTTTAACTCAGATGCATACTGGAACTGACACTTGATTTAGCATGCAACCAATTCCCTGGAATACTGTCATTAAAGTCTTAAAATATGGTTGTGTGCATTTTCTAGATTTGCATGTATGAGGCAGTTAAAGATTGTTTTAGCAATTCCTGATGGGGAAGAGAGGGTTAGAAGTCTACTGACCTTTAGTAGTGTTCATCATGTACTGTTAAGAGGAAATAAATAAATATATATGTGTATAGATATATGGATTTTATCTCCACGCAGAGAGAAAATCCTTCCACATGCATGTATATGTGCACCTGGGTCTGTAGGGAGAAAAATGGGAAAGGTGAGTCTATGAATCCCTGCTCCATCATGATGAACACAGAGGGAGAAGATGAAGGCAGAACAATACGAGGACCACTTAGAGACCCTTCCCCTGCATAAAATGCTATACAGATGTTTACATGTACAACATAAAGATGCCCATAATTTTGTTTTCAATAGTCCTTACTTCCGTTTTCAAGAGTTGGAGGATGTTTTTTCCCTCCTATTTATCTTGCCAAGAATGGTCACTTTATCACTGTCTCTAAAAGTGTCTTTTTGTGTCACAGGGAAACACACAGTCAAAAGGACATACTTGAGGTAATCTACGTGCGTCAAATTCGTCACGTGCTCGATCCATGAAGAACACTCCAGTTAATTGACTGGTTAGCAGATTACAGGCAGAGTGCTTGAAACTATGCAGAATTACAAAGAAAATCCATCAAAGTAAGCTCACGTCACATTCAACCAATTGTGGTTACCACATTTATGGATCATGAAATAAGCTATAAAATGTGGCCCAAACAAAATCGAACTCAAACAATGCAGAACTGAGAATGAAAGCTACCCCTACACACACACACACACACACACACACACACACACACACACACACTTGGGGAAATAATGCCTTAGTGCTTTTTCAGGCATGAGAAGGAGTCAATGTGAGATCTGGCCCAGCTTGCAACCTTGAAAGTCAACCGGAGAACAGAAAGAATAAAAAGTTGGCTTTCAAGAAAACCACAGCCCCTAAAAAGTAAAAACCAAGAATTTCACCTATATTTGGTAAATAGCATAGACCAAAATATGCTTGTTTTCCTTTTGCAGGTGACAGCCATAAGGATATAACAACACATCCAGGTTAGACCAAGTGCAGATTTTGAAACATTTGTAATCACAGCTAAAAAATAAAAAAAGTGGCAGTATCCAAGTTTAACAAACACAGAGATTTTCTAGCACAGCCTTAACAACTACCTATTCCTGCCCCAGCTTTCCCACGGGGAATCTTCACAGAAGATCTGTCACCTGGAGCTCACGGTTCCCACTGATGGACCACAGAGCAACACAGAGGATCCTTCTGCATAAGGTCACTGCAGCAACACGGGCCAATCCTTACACAGGGAGTCACTTCTTAGTTATGTCTCTCTATATTGCGTATGTGTATTATGATGACAGTCATCATCTACTGGCTACCTACTACGGGTCAGGCACTTTGCCAGGAGCTCTGTACCCTGTTTAGTTCTTCAAACAACTCTGAGATGTGGGCATTCGCCTTCCGGTTTGATGGAGACAGAAAGTGTGTCACCCACTTGTCCAAACTGAGGGCAATCAGATTCTAAAACTTCCCGCTCTGTCCCAAGGAATCTGTGGTTGAGCACCGAGGTTGGAAGGCACTTGGGCTGCAGTCCATGGTTATGGCCGGAGGCAGGAGGACAGATGAGTCATCTCTGCGGCAGGAGCTGCCCCAGAAGCACCAGCTTTCCTTTTGTCCAAATGCTCCTTCTGTCTGAGATTAGTTAGAGAAGGCTGCATCTTCCCTATAAGCTGCCGAGCTCAGCTCTCACCTGCAAGCAAAACCCACAAGCACCAAATCTATGGCGTTATGCTGAGAAAACAGAGTGGAGCCCTCTGAGTTTGTTAGCCCTCCCACCATTTTCCTTCTGCAACTCCATCATCAGTCAAGTGACAAACAGGGTGATTCTACCTAGTCGCTCCATAAAACAAGACACCCAAACCTTCAGATTTTGTTAACAGTAGGTCTTTTCCAAGTAGTATTTGCTTAAGGTGCTGAATAATTTGGTCACCACCAAATTATCGAGCATGTGAAATGTGTCTAGTCTGAGTTGAGATGTACTGTAACTATACAGATATATGTTATAAATATACATACAGGGCCAGGGATTTAGCTCAGTGGCGCAGTGCCTGCCTGGCAAGTGCAAGGTCCTGAGTTCGATTCCTGGTATATATATATATATATATATATATATATATATATATCTCATATTATAGAGTTTATCTGAAGAAAATTTAAAGTATCTTGATAATGACTTTAGTGGTTACATGTTGAAATAAAAATATTTTGGTTCAATTACATCCACTAAAATATATTGTCAAAAGTGATTTCACCTACTTCTTTTTGCTTTTCAAAATGCGGTTACCAGAACACTTAAAATGACATATGCCAAAAAAAAAAAAATGACATATGCCATTTGCCTTACAGTTCTGTTGGACAGTCCTGGTCTGGAGTAAAGGCTTGCCAAAGCTATTTAAAGACTGCAAAAGTTCTCTATCACATACAGGTTGTTTTTGTTTCGATTTAATCCTAGAAAGAAGAATTTTATTAAAATTGCAACTGTGTGAAATACTCAGTAGCCTGAAACTTAGAGGGAGAAGAGAGAGAATAGACAGGATTAAAAGAAGAGTGAAAGAAAAAAGGAGTGTCAAGCATTTTTTAAAAAATGTGATTCTTTGGTGGCAGAAAGCGATTTTCAAAAGAATATCAGCAGCATGTCAGAATCAAATTTCTTCCTAATTCATGCTACTGAGTCAAGTACAGTATCCACACAGGCTATTCCTGGGCCTTGGTTGAAAGCTATTGACTCCGCAATTGTTTAAGCTGATGACTTGTGAATTATAATTATAGCTTATTGTTGTTCCTTCTTAAAAAAAATTGACATCCATCTAAAAAATTATAGCTTACTGATATTTATGTGATATTTATAGTCTGTGGAGAAAACCCTGGGGAGAAGCCAGCAGGAAGGGCTATTTATCAATTTCTCATTCTTCAAGTTTAAATTTACTCGAGACTCATATCCAAAGGACATTTTGAATCCCATGGAACTCTGACACTATGTGAATATAATTTAGACTACTGGTCAAGTTCAAAGAAAAGACCTTTCCTCTTTTTAAGACGGGAATGGGGAGGATCCTGGTTGAGCCAACTAAAAACATTCTAGGCCAGAAAAATCCACTCAAGGAAGGAATGTTACATACTTGAAGGATTTTCTGAAGTCAGCCAAGAAAAATAAAGTAAAATCTAGGCGGAAAGGCTGGAGTTTCAGTTTCTGGAGTCTGTACTTCCTGGTGATATACAAACAAAAGTTAAATTCAGAAAAATTCAACTCTGAAGTTAGCATCGCCTAAAAAACAATAGAAAATATTTAACTATGTGCATATGTTTGTACACAAACAGAAATAGACATAAACAGACCTTAATTAGCGTTGTAGACTTTAATTATCTTTGTACAGTAATTGGGAACGGTTTTGTTCTGATTTATTCCATAACGCTTACTGTGTACTGTTAACAACTAATTTTTCCCCCTCACAGCCCATAATAGAAGGCTTTTACTGCATACTTTATTGCATCTGCTTCTCATTTAATGACCATTGTTCTGGTCTGTCACAGTGAGCAGCTACACAACTTCCCAAATCTGCAAGATTAAGCAAATATTTTGACAATGCATAGACTTTTTTCTTTTCCTTTTTTTTCTTTTAAATGGAACAAACACAGAGATTCTTTTTTTTAACTCACCCACACAATGTTAGGAGAGTTCTTAATCTAAAAGAGTATGAAGAGCCAAGTAGCAGTTAAATAGACTTTACACGGTAAAATACGGCATCTGATTTTCTGTCCCATTTTGCTTAGGAGTCCTAAGAATGTCACCTGTGTGAGGGTCACGAGCAGCTTCTCCCAACTGCAGGGAATCATGGCACCGGGACAGACCACCTGTGTCTTATCAACAAGGATGAGCATCTGGAGTTAAAACAGAGGCTTTCTGCTCACCTGGCAAAACCCAGGAAGGGAACCTGAATGAGAGCTGCCTGAATCAGTAGGAAGTCACTTGTGAACGTGGCTATGCCAAGAGCAGAGTTGCAATCCCACCTACAGCACAGAGGCCAGCTCCATGACTCTCCCTGTGGAAGGTGGGAGAATACCCAAGAACAGAAGCATTTATAAGATATCAGGGAGAGCAAGGAAAGTTGGGGTAAGTGGGAGAAAGAAGGGATAGATTCACAAAGAAGCATTCACTTATTG
>RJWT010049888.1:0-10932 GCA_004365215.1 Cuniculus paca | reverse complement strand
AAGAAACTGAAAGACTCAATAAGATACAAAATTCCTGATAAATATGGAGAAATGGTTCGGAAATCCAATGGTGCTTTTATTCTTTGATTTGATTTGTATAAGTCCCTTTCCTGCTATTTGAGAGCAATAAGCGAGAGGATGGGAGCGGCTCTTTTGAAAAATGAGACACTACAGTGGCCATAGCTCATTTCTTGTTATCAGACTTGAAGACCTGTAATGATATTCTCTTTTATCTGGTTTTTATACTACTTTGTTTTGTTTGAGTTTACTGTCTGTAAATGTATGAATAAGCATTTTGAAGAAAGCAAGAGACACTAGGGTAACCATTGTTAATCTCCAGTTGTTATGTCTTAAAAACCTGTATACCTTGCAGTGTTCTGTTTTGAAATGCTATATTATGTATGACTCTATTCTGTTTTCTTTTGCTTTTTTCGTTGTTTTGTTTTGTTGTGTACTATTCTCTTTAAAATAAAAAAAATTCATTTCATGTATTTATATTATCAGAATTGAAATGTGATAACATGATATCAGTCAAGGCCAAAATAATTGTCTAGAGAAACATAGTATGAATCATGCAAACATTATATTAAGCAAATTTCAATTGTATTGGATACTTAGAACTTAGCAGGATATTCTCTCATCAAAATTTTTGCCCATTGTTTTAAAATTTTATGGGTTGAATATTTAGAGGCAATTATTGCTTGGGGGAATTTAATAGATAATTAAAGTCTGACTGAATACTTTTGTGTTTTTAAATCCAAGATTAATATGAAAGTTATCTGGAATTCTAACTGTAATTATCCTCTAATATGGGTATAATGGCTTTAGGAACAGAAACCACAATGTCAACTGAGCAAGTGCACCAAGCCCATATGAACAAAGGCACAATATTCTTTGTGGAAAGTTTCCATAAGTACCTCTGAAGTTGCATCTGTGAACCTAATGAAACAGTGTCATCCATGTGGACCAAACTATATGGCAATGTTGACTAAATGCCCTAGGAATGATCAGAATGCAGAAATGGTAATATCTTCTAGTTAGATGAATGCCATGTGTAAAGGCCTAAAAGCCAGACTGAGAGGTCTGGATAGAAACAAGTCAGTTTTCTGATTGATTGATTGATTGATTGATTAATTAACTCAGTTGTTTACTATTAGGGGAATAATTGCAAAAGGACACAGTGGGCTTGAGTGATGATTTATTGATAAAAAGCACAGTAGAAAGTCAATTTGCCCTTCCTGCGAGCTGGCAGGAGCCATGCTGGGCCTGGGAGGAGTAACAATAAGCCATGGCCCTTCCCATGAGCCAGTGCAAGCCATGAGGGGCCTGGGGGGAGAAACAAGCCAATTAGCCCTTCTTGTGAGTTGGCAGAAGCCATACTGGGCCTGAGAGGAGTAACAAGAAGCCAATTTGCCCTTCCCATGAGCCAACTAGCATGTGGGGTGGGAGATAACCCCCCACCCCCCAACCCCCATAAGCAATCAACTGATTCAGAGGACAGGCTGAGTTGATAGCAACTAGGTACCAAAACAACTTAATGCTTGCATTGTTTGATTGACTTTGCAAGCCTAAGGTCAGTAGTCTGAGCATCTATTAAGAGGATAATAATATGCAATATAGCAAATATGGGAAATTTCCTTCTGTCTTGTTTTTGAAATCCAATATTGTTCTGTTTTGTTTTGTTCCATTTTATTGTTTTGTTTTATTCAATGTGCTGTTTTGATTTGTTTTTTTCTGTTCTGTTTTGTTTGATTTTATTATGTCTGACGGTATGGGCAGCAATTTTGAAGAAAACAAGAAACATGGTAACCATTGTTGATTTCCTATTATCTTGTTTTGAAATCCTGTATTACTTTCATTGTTCTGTTCTGATTAGCTTTATTCTATTTTGTTTTGTTTTGTTTTATTCTCTTTAAAAAAAAAAAGCACAGTACAGTAGAAAGAGCTAAACTCTAGGTCCAAACAGGACTGGGGGTGAATCTTTGCCTCTGCCAATTACTGAAGCTCCATGGGCTGCATTTTCCTCATTACCTCAACTGTTGCAGTAGCATCTACCTTGCAATACTCTAGAGAAAACACGAGCTAATATATTTCCATGGTACCTGACATCACCATGGCTCCATAAATAATTGATATTGGTCTGATTCCAATTGAAAAAAATCATTCTTTCTGAGCCTCATTTTCCTTAGATAAAAATGGAGATGATAACACATAAAGTGTGACACTTAACTCTGGGCAGGTGAGCTCTACAGTAGTTTTTTGGTCACACATACTTGTACCCAGGGGAGCTGGCCACCAGTTCTGCAGGCCACATGGGGAGCACCTGTGTCTGAGAGTGACATGACATGGTGGGAGTGGGAGGCAGGGTGTGGAGTGCCCTGTGGTTCCCACTGGAGGGTGTGATTGGCTTGTTCCAACAATTGTGCAGGCCAGCACAGAGCAGAAGCTCGAATCTGAGGGAAAAGTAGCACCTGTACCTGGTCCCTGCTAAAAGAATATAAAAAAAAATTTATCCTTGAAAGCAGAGTGCAGAGAGGGAACATATGGTTATGCCATTTGAGAATCTCCTGTTCTCCCTAGATGTTGGGCAAGCATATAACATTGTGCTTTAATTTTAGGCCTCACACTACGCATGTGCCAAAGGAATTTGTCTTTAAAATGTCACTGACCCCCTCCAAGATGGATGTTAGGATTGCAACCTTTGTGTCTCCCCCAAATTCATATGTTTAAATCCTAACTCCAAATGTGATGGCATTAGAAGGTGAGGGCTTTTGGAGGTGATAAAGCTCTGCTTAGAAGTAGTGACTTTATAGAAGAGACTCCAGAGAGCTAGCTTGTCCCTTCCTCTGAGTGAGGACACAGGAGGAAGATGCTTAGTACATGCAAACAGACCCTCACTAGAAGCTGAGTCTGCCACAACCTCAACCTTTGGTTTCCAGGCTTTCTCACCTGTCTTTCTACCACCAAATGTGAATGCTGAGAAGTAAATTTCTATTAGTTAAAAGCCACCGTGTCTATAGTATCTTGCTATAGTAGTCTGGAGAGACCAAGACAGTAGGTATGATTATTCTCCCCACTCTACAGCTGAGGGAATTGTGGAATGGAGGAAACATGTCCCACAGCAGGTGGAGTGCCAAGGGTGAACTCGGGCTTGATACTGACAAGGTGGGCAGCCTTTTTCTTAGCTGTCTTGTGGGATCTGGTGGCATTGTGAAGGGTGGCACCAGAGTAGTGCAAGACTTGAGGTGAGGTGTCTCTTTGGAGATGTTCCAGCAGTAAAGGGGAGGTCATGAGCGCCCACCAGAAATCATAAACACACATGTTCAGCATCCACAGCTCTTACAAATATGTATGTGTAGACAGAAGGGCAAGGGTAGATATTGAGGACAAATAGACTTCTATTCTTTATATCAACAGAAAATGGACTAAGACATTTACCCTCTCTGCTCAGTTACTTAGCTACAATGTAGAAACAATAGTGACCATGAGAAATACAAAAGATAATACATTTAAATGGAAAGTGATAAAAAATTAAATGAACAATTTAAATATACTGAACTGTATGCCAGTCATTGGAAAAATGTCTGGCATGCAGTAAGTTCTACAAATATTAACTATAATCATACACATTCCTTCTTCCTTGGGCCCATCTTTTTGGAGTACCTATCTTCTCTCTCTAATGCTTTTGCCCCTGGGTGTTACCCAGAGCCCTTAAGATGCCAGGTTTGCATTTATTCATTGTCAAAAAGTATTTGTCAAGAGTTTGCTATGTGACAGCTATTTTACTAGGTATCATGAATTCAAATAAATGAATCAAGTAACTCCCAAGTAATTAGTGTTGTAAAGAAAAAGACAGTAGTGATGTGATACGGGATGAATGGACAGTTACTTTAAACTAGGGGCTCAAAAAAGGCCTCTGTAGGAAGGCATCCTTTGACATGAATCTTGAATCATAAGAAAGATGTTTTCATTTAAAAATCTGAAGAAAGAAAGTTCCAGGCTAATGGACCAGCAGGTGCAAAGACTCTGAGGCAGAAATGAGCTAGAAAGAACAGGCAAAAATCTGAGCGACTGAAATACAAAGAATAAAGAGATGAGGACAAATGTGGGGCCACTGAGCTAATCAGGGACTACAGCACACAGGTTTTGTAGACCAACACAAAGAGGTGATTACACTTTAATAAGTACAGGGCTTTTTTGTTTGTTTGGTTGGTTAGGAACTGAACTCAGGACTTTACGCTTGCCAGGCAGGTGCTGCACCACTGAATTAAATCCCTAGCCCTCTAAGTACAGGGTGTGAAGCAGGGGTGTGATCGAGCCTGATTTATGTTTTCGGTGGATTACTCTTGCTGCATAGTAGAAGAGAGTTTAGAGGAAAGCGGGAGGGGACCAGAAATACCATTGATCACAGAGTGGACTACCATGGAATAAGTAGGGATGGCAGATTTTTCCTAAATTATTTTTCTATTTTTTCACTTATCCAATGTTTCAACAGCTCTTGCTTATGTTTCTGCTATGTCAGTGATGTGTTAGGCACTGGGAATACACTGACATGTGAAAGTATCTTAAGCTCTGCTGTTTTTGAGTTTTCAATCAAATGTCTCCCTTAGTTTTCTGGATCTTGAAGCAGCATTGTCTGAACATTGTCTTCATGATTAACTGCACTGAGACTCACCCAAGACACACCTACCTTCATGGAAGTTCCCAACTGGGCTAAGTGGAAGGGTCCAGACTACATGACTACAGCCGTCTTGGTTGTAACCACCCTTTTGCCGTGATGCGCACTCCGAACCCTACAGGATAAACAAAGTCATTAATATAGTCATCTATATTAAGAGCTGAGCGTTTCATGCTGGGTGCTGAAACCTAGACTGTATCTTCACTGATGTTTGACATGTGAATAGTTTTTCAGAAAGTCCATGTACATTCCCATTGGTTTTGGCTTAACTTTGCCTAGCTTAGTCTATAAACCCTTTTTCCTGCCTTGAAGTATATGGATTCATCTGTCTTGCTGCAGCCCAAGATGTGCCTCTGTCCATACCTTTCTAATAAATTGCAATGTGTCCAATCCACATTTTTCTGCTTCTTTTGGAACCTTCCACTTTTGGTGGCTGGTTCTCACATACTGAGATTTTCAGGAACATGTGAGTAGGTATGGGGGACTGAGGATCACCTTTCTTATCGTCATATTCTTCTATTTCTTCTCCCTACAACTCCCTACCTCCCTCAGCAAAACAATGACTTGTATGTGTGGGGGGGCACAGCACAGATGGAGGCAGGGGTGAACTTGAACTTGCCTGCTGGGAGCCTGTAAACATGTTTGTGAGCATTAGGCGACAGATGACCATGGAGGCAAGCATGGGTCATGATGGTCACTTTCATTTCTGATCTGTTTTTAATAAGGTCAGATTGGTTTTTTGTTTCAACATAAAGTACATTTTAAGGTAGTGAAACATTGCTTAGTATGGAGAATGCTTTGTTGGATTCAATTCACAACCACAAGCTCTTGTGTGAAATCCTGGGTGTAACCACATTTCTCAAGCCATCAAGAAAATGGGCAGTTAGCTTTCTTCAAATGAAATCAAGAGCCCCGTGACTGTCTCTCACTATCTGATAGTGAACAACTTCCACGAAAGTCTGATGGGGAGTCTAAACTTCTCTGCAGCTCATTTGCATTTCAAAAAATGTTTTATATTTTAAAATGTTGGTTTTGCTTTGAATTTTTGTTTGTTCACTTTGTTTTGTTTTGTCTGTGGTACTGGTGTGATGCAGCGTCATGATGTTTCACCACTGAGCATTGAAAAATGAGGACAAGGGGTGCTTTTCATTTTTTATTTTGGAGATAGAGTCTTGCTAAGTTACCAAGCCTGGCCTTGAAGCTGCGATCCTCCAATCTCAGCCTCCCTAATAATGTGATGACAGGTGCGGGCCACCGTGCCTGGATCGGTTTCACTTTTTGAAGGTCAGAGAGGGGCTTCTAGTTAGAGGGAAGTGACAGGGGTGGCACAGTGATGAAGTCGATTCTGTGGGTCTGGGAGCTACTCATCAGGAGTGAACAACAATCTGAGAATTCTAGCCAAAGGACAAGAAAAAATCAGTCAAAATCAATTTAGACATACAATCCTTTTATCAGAATATTATTCAGAGTCCTAATATGTGAAACAGAGAAAATAGAATGCATTTGGAAAGTAGAAGGCTAATTAGAACTTGTGCTGCCCCTTCTGCAATGGGTCTGGAAACTTAATTCATCAAATAATATGGTTGGACTCTATTAATTTAAATCCTGATGGAGAAGAAAGATTGTGGTAATTTTTTTTAAATAGGCTGAATTTTATTGAGAGTATCAGATACTAAGCACTTTGCCAAGGAGTTTACATACACATTACTTTTGATTTTATGACAAATGTGATATACTTGTTGTCAAGATAAGAAAACTGAGGTTCAGGGTGACTAGATCAAGTGTCCAAAGCCACACAGCTACTAAGGAGGCAAATCTTGGATTCATGCTCAGAGCTGACACCAGAGCTCTTGCCTTTAGCCAAAAAACTACTTTGTCTCTCTCTTTGACAGACTCTTCAGTTCTCTCTCTTCAGTTATAAGAGCAGAAATATTTCAAATAATGCCCACAGGAAGGACATAGGGCTGAAGAAAAGGAGGAAGAAAAGTCATGGGGAAGAGGCAGAGGGAAGAGTGGGACTTAGGCAGTGATAAAGAGGAAATTAATGTAAAATCATTTAAAAAACCAAAAAAAAAACCCAAGCACCAAATGTTAAGAAAGGAAACTCCATGGAAAATCCAAACAAAGGTAATCTCTTGAGAGTAAAAAGAAAGAAGACTGGGAGCTCCATTTACTCCTACCGAAATGCCAAGATTTCATCCAGAACCAGGCCTCCTGGTTTCAATTTTGATTGAAATGCTTAGTCATTGAAATTCTAGTTAATGTTCACCACTATACAGACAGGCACAGGAACCTGGCCCAGGGTACGGGAGTCCTTTAGGAGCACCCACAGACGGTGCTGAGCAGGGTACTCAGCTCATGAGGCCACACTGTGGCCAGCCCCTGGACAGTGGTTCCCCATGCCATCCAGTGAGGATGGCTCCCCCATGGACCAAAGTTTTAGCTAGGTGACCAAGATGACTGGCTATGTTAAGGGTTGATGAACTGACAATGAACAGACACAGCAGACAACCTAGAAGCCAAGAACCTGGCTGTGGGATGTCTTATTCCCTGAAAGAATAAAGCAAGGAAACACATGCAGTGAGAGAGCTGTCTGCAATGACCATCTCTGCCGCCGGCTGGATCGTTTGTGTACAATCAGTTGCCCAGATGAGTGGTACCCATACCCGGCCCAGCCCAAGCTTTGAGTAGAGTTGCCACAAGGCTCCTACTGTTGTGATGGACAGGATAAGTGGGGACTCCCGTGGAAAAACCTGTTCAAGGGACAAGGGACAGAACACTTCCTTCTCCATGTCAGCTCTAAAATGCCCGAGTCATATTTGCTCCTTACCAGTTGCTTCAGGTAATGTATGTGGAATTGTAAACGAGTGTTGAAAAGCATGCTGAGTCTTCTAAGAAGGAGAGGACAGAAACATCCACTAACAGCGTTCTTTATCCTGGTCAACTCTAATGCTTTCTCTAATGAAGTCTTCTCCAAACGAAACCATGAGTCAGAGGGGACCACTGTATCAGACCACAGAGGTAGGAGGATTAAATGGAAAGTACACACAAAGATACCCAAATTCAGTGAGAACATCACAACACTGATAAACAAAACAGATAAAGTCCAATCAGTTTTCAGCCTCCTGAATAGATCATCCATGGAAACCTTTTGAGCTCTAATGTTTATTTTTGTCTTTCATTGAAATGAGCCCATGCTTTGTCTATCCTCTTCTGGTTCTGCATTCTGTTGGTAGGGGTGGGTGGTAGCAATGAGCTAATCAGACAAGCTGACTTCTATTAATGGGTACATTAGCTAATGAGCAATCCCTCCTATGACTTACTGCCATTATTGAGTTAGAGTTCATCCCTTCTGATGTTGGACCTCGGAGATTGACAAACAATGGGAATTCACGCTGTGCTCAGCATTCCTGAAACCACATCCTAGCAACAGTTTCCAGGTCTTCTCAATGCCCAGGGACAGGGCTGGACAGAAGCTGTTAAGTCACCTAGCCTGTTTTCCTCTATCAGTGGCATCAATAATATGGCCAGAGTCTCATAAGTCTAGTAAAACCCTGGGTTTCTGAATCGTGTGTCAGTCTCAAGAGGGGCATAGTGGCTGCTATAATTTGGATATGGTTTCAGAATTGTCCCTCAAGAATGCATACGGGGAGCAGAGTTCCCCCTGTGATGGTATGGGAGGTAATGGAAACTTTAAGAAATGTGGCGGTTGATGGGTTGTTAGGTCACTGGATTCCTGCCAGAATGTGTTATTAAAAGCAGGAAGACCTGCCACTCTTCTCGTTCAGCCTTCCTTCCTCATCCTCTGATCTCTCTCCTCCTCTCATGTGGTCCCTTTGTGATGCCATCGCCATGAGGTGGTGGCAGGCTGCTTGGACTTGCAGCATTCAAAACTGTGATCTAAATCAACCTCTTTCCTTTAAAAGTTACTCAGCCTCAGGCATTTGATCATATATTGAAAAACACACAAAGATAGTGATGAAAACAGGCAATTTCAAAGTCATTTAATAGCATTTTGGTGAATCACATTTTAAACTATAAACATATAAATACATTTATTAAAAAGGAAAAATACCTAGAAGTTATAAGGAGTAAAAGTCCCTGTTAATCCAACCCTCCAACCAAATTCCCACTCCTATTTTCTTAAAGAAACTAAGTTAATTGCTCATAAATTTCTAAGCTAAGGAAGACCTCCTGTGGTCTGAATACTTTGTCATTAGGAATATAAGACAAATAAACAAGCCAGCCCATCTTCTTTTCCTCTTTTCACTCCCCAGGCTATAAATTGTGACAACAATGTGGTCTCATGGTCTTACATTTGAGGCATGATAGAAATATACAGTGAATGTTTAAATTTTAAGAAGTTTATTATGGTAATAGATACATTGCCATTAATCTCCCCCTCACTTCAAGCGTACATTCTTGCCACTTTCTGAGGCAGTTCTAGCAGTCTTTTATTGCACTGTCGTGGCTGTCTCAGTGTCCTAAATCCATTCAGAAGGTTTACTCTCTATGGTCATTTTGGCTTTGGAGAAGAAGCAGGGGTTGCATGGTACCAGTTCTGGTAAATTGGGATGAGGACACACTAACGTTTTTATGAGCCTCTCTTTCTGTTGGATGGCACTTGGCAGCTGCATTCATCATTTTTTTTAATCATACTGCATAAAGACACTCATAAAAGGGGAGTTCCAGAACTACTTTAAAAAGTGGCAAGAACAATAGGGTAAGTGTATTGGAAGTAAGGGGGAGTATTTTTCTTTGAACTTTAAAATTTGTATTAATACGTGTTTGCGGTGCACAATGATGACCTTCCTCATGGGGAGTTGGTACCTGTACATAACACATCTCAATTCTTTTTGCCCCACCGTCCTCCTCCCTCCATCTTTTGGTCCCACAGGGAGTATTTTGAAGAGGATTAATGGCCATGTGTCTTTTACTGTAATACATTTTGATTTCAAACATTCGCTGTATGTTTTGTTCACTCCTTATGATTTGTCAATAATATTCTCTTGGTGTTTCTTTCCACTACTGGCATATAACCCTACCCTATGCCTGCTACTTCAGAAAATGACTTTTTCAGAAAGAAGAAAAATCTCTTAAGCGTGCTTTATGCTTGGGCATAGAAAAGATTGTAATGATACGGAATTTGGGCTTTGGAAGAAACTTTCTATAACAAAAGGCAGAGGCTTTACTCCATGGCCATGACCATCTTTATACCTAACCCTCTTATCCGCTCCTGCATGGAAGCAGCGGTAGGCAGTACTAGTTCCACTGTATAGCTAAGGAAACTGAGGTCTGGACAGGCTGACTTCCCCAGCAGACTGTGCTCTCATCCCAGAGGCACGAGAAGGGAAGCCTTAGCCCTGCTTGCATCAGCAGCCTTGTGGCAGGGCTCCAGTGTGGTGAGGAGACAGGTGGATGTGAGGCAATTCTCAGTGCGCCTCTCATTGCAACACAAAGGAGCCTGGCTGTTTTGCATGTTTGCATTTGGCTCTGGCTCGTCCTTCAAGCTTAATTTGGCTCCTGGCCCTGGGTTTCCCAGACTGGAAATGACACCACCATTGCTTGTAGCAGAGGAGCAAGTGGAACCCAGTATGGGTTCTTCCCAGTGTCCCCGCTTCAGACACTGCAGCCACCTTCCCCTGTCCAGTCTTCCTTTACTTCTGCATTGTGCCTCTGACATAGGGGAAGATGTCTGTTTTTCCAGCTTGACCTTCTTTGTTTCCCTGGGAGTAAGGGGAGAAGGGGAGAAAGGCAAGAAATTCAGGCTTGATTCATGCAAATGCAGTGAGCAGGTGGTATGCTAGGGACATTGACACACACAAGGCTTCGAGTTCACTCTGAGGACTTCACAGCTCAGTGGTCAGACAACAGTAGATCAGTAAGGAGTTGCATTTGGCTTCAGGTACTAGAGAATCAAAGTAACAGAGGTTTAACTGAGAGTCTTTGTATTTTAAATTCTTTTAAATTTGGAGCTGGGCTGGCTTGATAGCTCTGTGATGTCACCAGGAACTCGAACTCCTTCTATTCTTCTGCTCAGTAATTTTTAATAGAATTGCTCATGGTGATCAGCCACCTGTTGGAGAGTCAGACTTTGCATCCCAACTTAGAAGAAGGAGAGAGGGGGAAGTGTAAAATGGTGTTAGCTGAGGACAGTGCACTCTCTTAAAACCACTTTCCTAGAAGCCCCACCCCATGATATCGTCCTACATTTTATCTGCTACCAAGGAAGCTGGGAAATGCTTTGTGTTGTT
>RJWT010049887.1:0-10940 GCA_004365215.1 Cuniculus paca | reverse complement strand
ACAGATCTCCATGTTTGCCACCCTTCTTCACTCATGTGCCTCTCCTCAGAGACCTCTGGGGTCAACTGCAGCTGTGACCATGACTGGAACCGCGACCGCACGTCTCCAGGCTCAGCAGGTCTTCTGGCAGGGTGAATCCGGTTCCAGGTTAAGGTGCTGTTAGCCACCACCTTCTTCTTCATTTAAGTTCTTTTTATTCTCTTTGTATGCTTGAATTCATATTTTAGATTCTTCCTTGGTCCAGGGGACCCACTTCCTTCCTTCTCCATGATGTTATATTCCAGCATCTGAACTGTTTCTCTCAGAGAGACTGTTTACTCTGCTGCTTACTGTTCCGCCATCTTTAGCTCCTCCCATTGACCATAGTCTTAAATAAAACAAATCAGACACACATGTTTGAATTCCACATAGTTTCTCTGGTGTTAAAAACCAAAAGGGTAAATAAGGACAAAATGTATAATAGATATTGTGAAATAAGAGGAGAATGTTCAAAAGGAAAGGGAAACTAGGGGAGAGGGACGGGCAAAATAAAGATGAAAAAAGAAAACAAATAGAAGGAAAAATGGAAGTAAAGTTTTCATAAATGAGTGAAAAAGGAGTTGAAAGGAAGAGAGAGGAATGAAAAAAAAAGAATGAGATACATCATGTATAGGTTCAAATACCCTATGATGAATGCTACCTTTATGTATATCAATAAAATTAATTTTAAAGATACGATGTTGGCTACTGGTTTGCCATAAATGACTTTTATCAGATTTAGATAAGGCCCTTCTATACTTATTTTCTTCAGGGGTTTTATTATGAATGCGTGTTAGACTGCATCAAATGGCCTTTCTTCATGTATCGATATGGTCATGTGGTTTTTGTCCTTGATTCTCTTTATTTGGTGTAATATATTTATTGAGTTGTGTATATTGAATCATTCTTGCAACCCTGAGATGAAACCTACTTGTTCATGATATATGATCCTTTTCATGATTTGTTGCATTCTGTTTCCCAATACCTTATTAAGGATTTTTTCATCTAAGTTCATTCAGGAAACTGACATGTAATTTTCTTTTTTGGTTATGTCATTATCTGGTTTTGGATGAAAGTGATACTGGTTTCCAGAAGTGACATTGGATGCATGCCTTCCTTTTCAATTTTGTTGAAAAGTTTGAGAAATATTGATGTTGTAGCTTCTTTAAAGATCTTACAGAATGTAATAGTGAATTCACTAATGAATCAAACTCAAGACTTTTCTTGGTAGGTTTTTTACTACTGCCTCAATTGCATTGCTTGCTATTGGATTGTTGAGAGTTTTTATGTATTCTTGACTGAGCTTTGGTAATTTGTATGAATCTAAGAACCCGATCATTTCTTCAAAAATTTTCAGTTTCTTGGAATAAAATTTTTACTGTAGTTACTACCATCTGAATTTCACCAGTGTCCATTGTCATTTTTCCTCTTGTATTTCTAATTGCATTGATGTGAGGATAAACTGGTAAATTATTATTATTTACTCAGAGATGTCTTAAAAACAGCAAGAGGACAATAAATATTCATCCAACAGCTACTGGAGGACTCTAAGAAGTTCAACATAAGGCTAATTGGAATTAGAGTCAGAGAGAAATTAGAAGGCATTATACATGAAATAAAATTTTTATTTATAGAAATTATAATAGAAAAATGTCTATATATGAGGAAAGACTTCAACATACAAGTAAAGGAAGCTTACAGAACACCAACCAACTACAGTGAAAAAAGTTCACAATAAACATCTTACTCAAATTTTCAGCTGTCCAACAAAAAGACATAATCTTAGCTGTCAGAGAAAAGCAAAATATCAGCTCTGAAGGTAAACTCCTTAGGATTATAGCAAACTTTTCAACACAAACTTTAAAGGCTGGGAGAGCCTAGAATGAAGTATTTTAAGCCCTAAAAGCAAGCAACTTCCAATCCAAATTAAATATTGTACAAAAATTTCCTTCAAAAATAGATGGAGAAATAAGGTCATTCTGTAAAAAAAGCAATTTAAGGGATACATGAAGACAAAACTGGCACTCCAGAAAATACTGAAGAATATCTTAGACACAGACAATGAAACCAACAAAGTAAACAATAAAGATGGAACAAAAATATCAAGCATGGCAAATAGATGCACAAAAAATAAAAATATAGGAATAACCAACAGAAAAAATAAAATGTCAGGAGTAAATCAACACCTTTCAGTAATAAATCTCAAGGTTAAAGGTCTCAATTCTCCCATTAAAAGGCACAGATTTGCATACTGTATCAAAAACAAAAACAAAAACAAAATAAAACAAAACAAAACAACCAAAAACCAGAATCCAAAAGTCTGTTGCATTCAATAAATTAATCTAACCAAAAAAGATATTCATAGATTAAAATTTAAAGGATAGAAAACAGTACTTCCTACACCAGCACCCTAAAAGCAAGCAAGGCTAGTAATTTTACTATTAGATCTAACTTTAAGCTAAAATTGACCAGAAGAAGCAAACAAGGTCACTGTGTGAGGGAACAATCCAACGGCTAGAGTTAACATCTGTAAATGCATATATGCTGAATACTGGTGTGCCTATTTTCATAAAACAAATACTGTAGGACATAAAAGATCAAATAAATACCACCACATTCATACTGGATGACTTCCACACCCCACTTTCACTGAGTCAAATTAACAAAACAAGAAAATGCACCCCGTGTAACATTCTTCCTGCAGCTATTGCTAGTTTATCCTCAATTACTCAGAAAATTCGGATCAATCATTAAAGAGAATTATTAATCATGCTAAAATCTCCCATTATAGATAGTATGTAAAAAAGTACTTTCTCTCGTTTGAATCATTTCATTGTGGCTGACCATTAAAATATGTATGATTATAGAAAGAAAAAAATCAGATCTGATGTTTGGGTGACTGAAATTTACTTGCTACATGAGTACTACGATGCTTGTTTTGTCTTTATTCTTAACTAAATACACATTTATCTTTTTATTATCAAGTACCTCACAAAGCTAGTAGGTTGTGTTACACATATATCAGGGAAATTGTTTTACTCTGTCTACTAGGAAACTTGTTTCTTCAAAACTTTATAAATGAATAAAATTTATTATAATATGCAAAACAAAAAAACAAGAGAAACCTTTCTTATTTATTTCTGTATTTGTGTTGTTTCCTCAAATCAGGATACTGTATTTTGATAATCAAAAAAATAAGGCATGGCAGAAAATCAACTCTGTAGTCTCCTGGAAGATCTCTAGTGCATACTCAAGTCTTTAATGTAGATTTCCTCCCTCCTTCTAGGTAGACTGATAAATGACACCCCTTCCTCTCTGACCACAACTTTCCACACTCCCTACCTCTGTAACATGACTAGTTTATCTGTTCACTGGGAAAACTGTACTACTGAAATCCTATTTGATGGAACATTTCTGTTTTTTTTATTTCACTTTTAGAGCAGCATAGCATATGCATTTGGTAGTTGCTCATAAAAAAACATTACTCTTTCCTATCTTAAATGAGGAGAGAGATGTGAAATATTGAACAAAGGGTATGCTCCAAGCTTAACAAAGCAAAATTAAATTTAAAAAGAACATTATTAATATGACCTTATACCTCCAAATTATAAGACCATCAACTATACATAAAGATTTCACATTTTTGTAGGCCATAGGTGGTGAATCAAATGGCAAATCATGAATGTCTTGAGAATTTAATGTTACATTTGTTAATAAAGAACATCATTTGTAGGTCAACTGAGGGGCCTACTTTTTTATTTTTACTTTGATGTCACGTATAGAGGTTAAATTGAAAATTGAAGTAGTATCTCAAAAATAGTACTCAAAAATCTCACTTTGCTTAACTGTTTCAATAAGGAGAAATTTCAGCAAGACGAATTGTTTTCTCAGTTTATAGATAGACTCTGTGAGTTAAAATATAAAGTATATATATTTATTTGTATATGTGAGTTAATCAAGTATCTTTCTACGTGAGTGCATTTTTTCTGACTTACAAAGTAAGGTATTATCTGCAAAACAGCATGGAGGGTGTTTATTTACCAGATGGGAAGGATAAGGAAGCCAGAATCTCATAACAGACTTGACATGAATGGTGTGTGCTGTGCCCTTTCCTTTGGTAATTCAGCAGCTACTAAATCCTGCTGCGCTTCCTACCGCTGGTTGACAAGAAACAGAAGCGTCTTCCCACAAGTGACTAGCGGCAGATGGATTAAGCCACTGAAATGCTATGCCCTACACTTTCATCTGTCCAGCGGAATGGGGTCATTAAAAAGTGTGTTTTTACACACGCTTCTCTTAAGGCTGCAATTTATGTGTAGTGCGGCACTAGTTAGTTTAATTTAGCAAGTTTATTTTAAACAACTGCTATATGCCTGGCAACATGCTGCGTATTCTGCAAAGGTGGAAAGGACATAGGTGCAGCGTAGTAGCTTATTGTGTTTAAGTTTTACGGGAAGTAATGATTGTAAATCTAGGAAGACATAAATAAATCAAAATCACTTGGCCTTCAATTTTCCTGTAGATTAACAAACTTATTCAGGAGTAGTGAACAGCAGTTATAAAGAGAAATGAGCAGGATAAACAGGAATATGTATTTGAAGAAAGTAAAACAATTTAAAATATTAAAAATTAAAAAATTTTGATTGTGCATATTGAAAGTTCAGAAATATGTATATTAACTTAGACTCAAGATTATAGAAGGCAACACGTTTATTTAATTCTGAACTCTTTATCTGTTTTGTTTTGTTTGTTTGTTTGTTTGTTTACCAGGGATCGAACTCAAGACCTTGCGCTTCAACTACTGGGCTAAATCGCCGGTCCCATTTTTTTTTTTTTTGAGACAGGGTCTCGCTATGTATTTCAGGCTGGCCTCAGACACACAGCGATCCTCCTGCCTCACTTACCTGAGTGCTGGGATTACAGGCATGTACCACCAAGTCCAGCCATGAGTTCCTATCTATCGATCCATCTGTCGATCCGTCCATTCGTCTATCTACCTACAATTTATTCAGTTGAATTCAATCTAAAGTGTGATTTGGTGAAAACTGAAATCTTAATAATTTCTGACGGAAAGGAAAACAATTCTGGATCATGCCTATTGCCTAATGATTTTTATTCGAAGAAAACTGAGTCTTGAGTTATCCTGTAGTGAAAAGGAGACTGGCAAATGTATTCAAAATACTAAAGAGAAATCGCATTCAGATTTTATGAGCCCACAAATTTTTTTCCCGTTTAAATAATTTGCTCAACTTTCTGTGTGTGATCATCTTTTCTTCCTTAAGAACTCTGGGAAGCATAAACTGGAAAACATTTTATCTGCTTTCAGACTTGTACCATAGTCCAGGGCAGGAAGAAAAAGTGGGAGCAGCTAGCTTTGTGGGTCTGTTTTCTGGGTGTGAGTCAATGGGAACATTTTGCTGCCTCCAAGCTGGAGCCAATTCAAAGTATTTATTTGAGAAAACTCAACAGGTGGACAAATTGAATAACATCCAAATTGTGTTTGCTGCCTTGCAAATCCTTAGCTATTTAAGTGCTTAGTAATAAAATAAAAGGTCTGGTTTTTCTGTTTTGGACAATTCCATGAGTCTAAAGATGCATAGGACTACTTTATGTTATATAATTTTGATATATTTAAAAATAGGCCTTCACTCAAATGAACATATGCTATATATATTTTTAGAAAACAAACACATTACTACAATAAGTGGTTTTTCAAACCTGAATTAATGTAGGTAATCATATTTTGGTTTAACCAATCATTTTCTTTCCAATTTAAAGCTCTGAAAATGTAAGAAAATGTTTCCTTTCTGAATGGTCAGGCGAAAATGTTTACACCAATATAAATATAAAGTATGTAACAGGGGTTAAGCCACATATTATCCCTAGAAGAAGATGTAGGGCTTGAAAAAATTAACAATCGCAGACTGATTCTCCAGGTATTTGTGGTGGCTAACATGGACATGAGGGTTTTGATTTGGATTTCAGATACCTAATTTCAATTTCTTCACTTGGAGACATTGGGAACATTATTTGAACTTTTCAAATCCTCAAATTTTACCAGAGAATCAGATTCAGGAGGTCTGAATTGTTAGAGCTTCAGACATGGGTGGGAATTCTGCCAATCACATCTTTGCCAAGGTGTGTATCTGATTTGTCAACTAGTTTGTAAATTAAATCATGATTGTTTTAAGGAATCAATTAAATTCCAGCCACGGTTTCCCAGTAGTTTTGACGATTCCATTGCATTCAAATATGTCCTTTTAAAATAAATACTGTCTAAACCGAGTTCCCATATCCCTCACACTTTCTAGAAACCTCATTATCCTTTCAAGCTGATGCAAGCACCACCACCTCCAAGTGGCTTTCCATCCTACCTATAATATGCTCCTGTGCTGATGGAAATTCACAAACAGTTTCAGTAGTCTGAATTCTGATGTGACATACGTGTGTATTTGATGAGCAAGATTCTCTTACTACTATGGTGTCTATTATACAAACTATTTCAATAATGCTATTTCCCAGGAGCACCCTTTGTATTGGGATTTTTTTTTCCTGTAAGGATATCTTTAATTTTCTACAGACCGTATTACAAAACAATTAGGAACATGGACTTTAAAATCAGACTGGACGCACTAATGTCCCAATATCATTGCTAAATAAGCCATGTGACTCTCACTATGCTACTTCATTTCTTTTTTGTTTGTTTTGCATTTTTTTCATACATGTTTGTGGTACAAAATGAACATATGCTTTGTAGGTAGTTGGTACATATATATGACATATCTTAATTCCTTTTACAATCTCTTCCCCTCCCATTTGACAAATATCTATCTTGCTATTTTCTATTATCTATTTTTTATTTTGTTCTTTGATTTATTTATACTTTGAGTTTCTCATATAAGAGAAACTATGATTTTAAGCTTGTGTATCTGATTTACATCACTTAACATTATGGATACAAGGTGCATTCATTTTCCTACCAATGACTTAAATTTACCCCTTTTAATAAAATCGCATTCTATTATGTATCAATAACATATTTCCTTTATCTGTTCATCTGTTGATGGGCATATAGGCCACCTTCATGATTTATCTGTTATGAATTTTCATACTATGAACATTGGTATGCATAGAATCACTGTAATATGATGTCTTTAACTCTTTGGGAAAGGTACTTAGAAGAGGAATATGTAGGTCAAATGGAATTTCTATTTTAATTTTTGGAGGAATCTCTATTGCCTCATTTTTAATCTGTAAAATGAGGGGTAAGAATTTTAATTAGGATAATTATGAATATTAAATGATTTGATACATATGAAATGCTTAGAACAAGGCTTGCCATTTTAGATTTATTCTATAGACTTAAACACAAGTGTGTGGTTTAACAATAATAAGGAAGGGAAGAGTTTTAGACTTTTCTTGGATTTGTCTTTCATATTTAATTTCTTGCAAAATTGTCAAAACTGATGGAAGCTGAATGATATTTGTTCTGGAAAAGGTAAGGCATGTAAAAAAACAAATAACTACAGTTTTTTCTTCACCCTGCTAATTTATCTGCACAAATATATGAAGAAAGTAAAATATTGCTATTCTAAAACAAAATAAAATGTAGAAAATTAGCATTTAAGCAAAAAAAATTGAGAGGGAGAAGTATGTATAAAAGAAACATAGAGCATCACTATGCAGTAGCAGATAATGTTCTTTCCAGTTTGCTTTGGAGTCATTTGGAGGAACATGTATATTTTTTGTGAATTTGTCCTGTGCAATCTTCCACACTATTTTCAGTGTAACAGACTCATTCTATGAATGACTTTAAAGTAAAACCAGTGTGACTAGTTAGAAGCTCAATAGCATAATTCCAAATAACCTCTGAGCATGTGCAATACAGTTTTTCATAAATTTTGATTTAAAAAAAAATTAAGTGGCATTTTTAAACAGCTGCCTTATGCTAAAAGTTTTAAATACAAAAATAATGAAAATTGTCCCTTCTTTGTAAGTAGTATTTGCTGAATAGAAATAGATTTCTACCTTGGAAATCTCTCAGAAACTTAGAATGTTTTTGAAAACCACGAAAGCATTACTTCTGTGTGAGAGCATTATGACTGTGGTTTTTAATGTCATGTGGACATCTCAGCTCATTAACTTGACTTTTTTTCAGCATGTCATGTGGCTTGTCAAGGCTTTTGCTTGCTGTAAGGCCCTGTTTCTTGAATCCTACAATTTCCAGATTGTTGAAAAGAGTTCTCAATTCCTCCTGTGATGTGTATCTCCCACGGTTATTGAGGAAAATTATTCACTGAAAAAAACTTACGCTGTGTAAAAATTTGTGACAACATGCTTTGGGTTGGGAGAGAAAAGCTACCAGAGATGCCAAGATCGGCTGATTTAACTCTTACAACTCCTTCACAATTTAGAAGGGATTCTGTGCCTGGAAATTAGGAAGATTTGACCATTTAATTGAACTGCCTCCTATTTAACTCTACTCATTTTTTCATCTGATGATACTATATTTTTTGTTCATTAGTAAGTACAGAAACCAAATAAATCTGTCCTTTTAAAATGAGTTACTATCATACAATGATTGCAAGTAATGAAAATAATTCCATAATTTCTATCCTCTTACACAAATAAGTAAGATTGGAAAACAGTTAGAAAAATGCATGTGTAAACTGCATATTAAAATAAAAGCATAACTTCTCAGTAGAAAAGCATAACTGCTAGAGTAAACAAGACACTTGGTTAAAAGTATGACTGTATTCTTGGATACTCATGATAGGCATTTAGATAATGACTATGTTAAAGAAAAGGATCCGGAAATATTTCATTTTTTAAAATGCAGTAAATGTCAAAACATTGGTTATTAAGACATTTCATCTCTTACTTTTCATGTTCTTATGAGTGGTTCTATGTTAGGCCAGAATTTTTATATGATCCACCTGGAATGTGAAAGCAAATTCTTGATCTACATATGTAGTAGTCTTAGAAATGTCTTCCTTTCAAGGGGCGGGTCTGGCCTCTGCTCTATCAGAGTAGCCTATATCTTGCTGAATAAGACACGTAAGTGTTTGGGTTAAGAATTTTGATTGTGGAGGTTAGCTTCAAAGAACAATTTAACCAGAGATTAAAATATGGAATATTGTCTGCCCCCCAGAAAACAATTTGGGGTATTATATCTAAAATACTTTTGAGGTTTATTACTTTCAGAAATTCCATTTAACTTCCTCCGACTTTTCTCCCAAGTACCTGGCTGAAATAAAGAGCTAAATATTCTTGGTTTCTGATTATATTAGGTACTATGTCTGTACTCCCAGAACCTCTTACTTGCATGCTTTATTTTAAGCAATGGGTATTTCTCCATTTTGTAGTTTTTTTTGGGAAACAAGTAGATAAGGTAAAATAGTGAACAAAATATGGATTTCAAAAGTCAGATAGATACTTTTTGCTAGAAAATTTATGTCTTCAAGTGCAAATAAACTTTCTAGTCTAAAATCTTAAGTTGCTTAAGAATTAAAAATCTATCCATAGATTTATTGGATTTCTTGTTTACTAAATTGGACAATATCTTACTGAGACATAATACTGAATGGAAGAAATATAAATCAACTATGTTGATTCAAATTTTATATACTTATTGGCATTTATGAAAATACATTTAGAAAATGAATTAAACGTTTGAATTTTCAGAGAACATTATTATAAAATTGTATGTTTCTAAATCATTTAATATAAATTACATTAATATGTATCAACTTTGTGGAATAGGGATGGGCGTGGTGGTGTGTGCCTATAATACCCACACACAGAAGGCAGAGACAGGAGGATCACTGTGAGTTCGAGGAGAGCCTGGGCTACATAGTGAGACTCTGTCTCAAAAAACAAAACAAAACAAAAAAACAAAAAACAAACAAGCAAACTTTGTGGAATATACTGTTATTCTCAGAAGAATGACATATGAATAAAAATAGTTCTGATACAGAAGCAGAAGAGATCATGAGTTGGTCAGAAAACCAATGACTATCCTTAAGTTGTTGAATTCTCCTTTTTATTACTATGAGATATATTGACAATTTTTTTTTTTTTGCGGCACCGGGGATTGAACTCACAACCTTGCGCTTGCAGGGCAGGCGCTTAGACCGCTGAGCTAGATCCCCAGCCCTGTTTTTGAGACAGGGTCTCACTTTGCCGTTCAGGCTGGCCTTGAGCTCACTTTGTAGCCCAGGCTGGTCTTGAACTCACAACGATCCGCCTGTCTCAGCCTCCCGAGTGCTGGGATTACAGGTGTGAGCCACCATGCCCGGCTATATTGACAATATTTAACTCACTGGATTTGATTACAGCCCACTTCCTAACTGTTAAACAGCTTATGGTGGAAGTAATAGCTTATTATTCTCTCTACTCCATTTTTTCTGTTATCTTTATCATACAACTTTTCATAAATTTATGAACATAAAGGTCCCAGTTAATATATGAATCTGTAGATTTAATTTGCTGATTATGTCAGCTTAGCATGTATTTTCTAATGGATTAAAAAATTCATAAAGAAGAGCAGCAGAAGACTACTGGTGAGAAAATTTACAAAGAAGGCCAGTATTTCATTTAAAAGTATCTGTTTACATATGAAACTGGAGATTGACTCTAGCATTGTCATCTCAGTGAACCTTGAACAAACATTTTATCCTCTTCAAAGTTCAACTTCATGTTGCCAGATAGATATATTATTGACCTCATATGTTGCTGTATTAAATAAAATAAATTTCCTAGCAACAATCCATGGCACATAGAAATTACTCAGTAAGTCGGGTGTGGTGGCACCCGCCTGTAATCCCAGCACTCGGGAGGCTGAGACAGAAGGATCATTGTGAGTTCAAGACCAGCCTGGGCTACAAAGTGAGCTCAAGGCCACCCTGAATGGCATAGTGAGA
>RJWT010049886.1:0-10936 GCA_004365215.1 Cuniculus paca | reverse complement strand
TTTTTTTTTTTTTTTAATCTTTTTGAGACAGGGTTTCGCTGTACAGTTCAGTTTGGCCTTGAACTCATTTTGTAGCCCAGGTTGGCCTCAAACTCACAGCGATCCTCTGCTTCAGCCTCCCAAGTGGAGACTACAGACGTATGTCATCATGACCAGCTCAGATCAAGACTTTAAGCAAAAATACATTTTTGTAGGTATTTTCATCCTTCTACCTTATTTTTCCCCTTATTTCAAACAATAATTGGCTTCTAAAGGATAGCAGAGCCATGAATGAAAAGTTTCTTTATCTCTGAATAACCACAGGGTAAAAAGCAATCGAGGTTATGGGCTTTGCAGGATCATGAACAATTATGCACTATAAAAGACTTTGTGCTAAGCCCTAGAAATTACCATAGCTAATATAATGATTCTCAGAACCACGCATTGCCCATCAGATCTAGTCCACTCTTTCTCTCCTTGACCTCCAAATTTTATTCCTCCTTCAAAGCCAAGCTTAATTTCTTCTACCTGCAGTAACTTTCAGTAATAACTTCCCTTCGTGAAGTCTTAGGACAATTTTGGCCACTTGTTTCACAAATAATAATGCTTTTTTTGGACATTTTTTATAATTTTCATTGACTTTTTCTTGTGAGACAGTAAAACTTGCATTAAATATTTATCTCAAAAATAAAGGGAAAGTTTTTCATTTCTTCATAAAAACGATAATTTCTGAACCAAACACTCAAGTAAAAGAGAATACTGGAAAATTTCAAGTTTTAATATTGATTAAACAATTATGTACAAGTTATGTGCTTGGAAAGGGAACTAAGCCTGTCTGCTTGTGTTTGGGTGATAAGGACTGTATTTTAGAACGAAGAACTGTGAACTCAAACAGGTCTCCACGCTCCTTAATCAGCCATCCCAAGAATTTACCTTTCCGTTTAGAGTAATCGGAAAGCCCACCGGCTACATTACAGGCTTCAGCCCTCAGACTTGTACTTGTAAACTTTAACTGAAATTACTAATCTGCATTTTTTAAAATTAAGTTTATTGGTACAGTTTTGACATACACAATGATCACATTCATCCTAGAGAATTTGTACCTGTACGTGATATATTATTTCTTTGTTTTCTTATTCCCCTCCCTTCCCTTTAATCCTTCTTCTCTTCCTTTACAAAACTTTGTTGCTATGGTTTTTTTACCATTCTTTATTATTTTTTAACCCTACTCCCTCCCTTCTCTTCTCCCACTCCTCTCCTTTGTTCCCTTTCCCATTTGAATATTTTCATCCTACATCCAAATATCTATGGTCTATTTTGATCTGTACTTACTCTTTGAGTTTCTCACACAAGAGAAATAATGCAATATTTAAACATGTGTGTTTGATTCATTTCATTTAAAATAATGTTTTTGCCAGACCTGGTGGTGCATGCCTGTAATCTCAGCACTCAGGAGGCTGAGACAGGAGAATCATTTGGAGTGCGAAACCAGCCTGGGCTACAAAGTGAGCTCAAGGCCAGCTTGAATGGCATAGTGAGACCCTGTCTCAAAAAGACAGGGGCTGGGGATTTAGCACAGTGGTGTAAGTGCCTGCCTGGTAAGTGTGAGGTCTTGAGTTCAATCCCTGGTACCACAAAAAAAAAAAAAAAGTTTTCAAGGTGCATCCATTTACCTAAAAATGTCTCCAGTTTATCCTTCTTTATGATAGTGTAGTACTCTTTATGATAGCATAGTACTATAAAAACCACATTTTCTTCATCCATTCATCCACTGATGGGCATCTCATCCAAGTTAATAGCAGCACAATTTGTAGTAGCTAAATCTTGGAAAAAGCCCAGATGCTCATGTTTTGTATTATGCATAATTTCAAAGGCTTGTTATTCTACTTTTTAACCAACTAATTTTATTCACTCCGTACAAGATTACTATTAAATTGTTAATATATGCAGCATTAACTTTATCTTTTAAAACCTATACAAATTTGCTTGTGGTGTAATTGTGAAAGGTTAAATTTCTTCAATTCTGGGTTAAGGGTTGAAACTAGGAGTGCAAAACAGGGCATTTTTTCTCTTTTGATGTAAGGGTGGACATTTCTGTATCAAGTCTTAGCACATTCTCTCCAAGGTATCATATCTGAAAGGCTCTTGGTCTATAGCTCAACAAAAGTTTTATTCCCAAATCTGCAGCTAAAATAAATGACTATGTTTTTGTTTCCCATTCATCAAGTGCACACTAGACTACAAGGTTAATTTGTTACTCTATACTTTTTTAAGGGAGGGAAGTAATAAATGATTCAATTAAATTTCTTTCTCAGAAAAATCATTTCTCCAAATACAAGGCTGTGAAAATCATGCCTAGGGGACAGAATTAGGAAAGAAAAATACTTTTCTAGGAAAAGCATCAAAGTATTATGACCATAGACTAAGAATGATGAGACAGAACGCGTATGGGTTGTTTAAGACCACACCACTGACAGGCTCTTACTCTATCATGACCATTTCAACAGGAAGGAATAATGGGTCCGAAGATGTTTTAAGAATACTTCACTGCTTCTGTTGCAGTGGTAAATCTTTATTTGCCTTTGTTATTTGTCACAGAGAAATCTGTATTCTAAAAGAAAAATGACGTAACTTTCAAATGATCTTTCCACGCATATTTTTCCCCAGAAAGTCAATGTGCATTTGGGATCAGGTGTGACCCCTCCTGCCCTTTTGGTGATGCTCCTGTACTGGAAGGGGAAGCAACAAACAAGGCACAGTCACCCACCGTGTCTACAACTAAGTCTGGCTCTACATTAAGTTCAATAACCAGAGCTAAGTATTTCAAATCTGGGGAAAAGACACAGATACATAAATTTTATATATATATATAATGTATATATAGATGTATAGAATCATTATAAGTTTATATAGAATATATATTTTCTCAATCACATATATATTTCTTTATGTATAAAAAATATATTTTTTTTTCTGAATCACTGTAAGTTAAGACAAATTGAACACGCCAATTCTGTACTTACCTGCACCATCTAGATGCAGTATTAGCATTTCAATAGTTTATGATTCCTACTCATGACTTCCTCATTTATTTAACTAGGAATTAGTTGCTAATCTTCTAAATGTAAATATAGAATAGGGTTTCTTTCCATGGTCCTAAGCCCACAGATCATTCTTTTAAGATGAAACCTATGGATCTGAATGAAACTTGTGTTTCTAGTTATTAATTTTTTCAGTACTAGGCATTGACTTTAAAGAGTACTGAGCTGCGTCATCAAACCTTTTACATATTTTATATTTATTTTTAGAATGGGTCTTGCTAATGTGCCCAGGTTGGCCTTGAAATTGCAATTTTTCTGCTTTAGCCCCCCAAATAGCTGGAATTATAGACATACAATACCATAGGTGCAAGTAATAGGAATTTTAGCATTTTTGTTCTCTAGAAGTGAGGAGTTATTAGAAGTAAATTGTTAAAATGTACTTCTTGTCTTGCAATTGACTAGCACTTAAAACAATGTTCTCATGATTCATTAGTAATTCTTGACTGTTTTGTTGTCACTGAGAAAGATTATTGACCTTTAATCAACAGAAAAATGTATATATCGATATTTCTTAATCTTTCAGAATCTATAGACTACTTAAAGGATGATGATGTAAAGACACACCACACTTTTTAGATTAAAAAATTTATCATAGCTTTTACCACTTTTTATATACTGTATTTCAAAATAAATTGACAATAGTTTTTTTTAAGCCATGAAAAACATGCTATTATTAGGAAACTTTCATCAAAGTATTTGTGAGATACTTGTTGTGGGCTTAATAACAGATACTTTAGACCAAAAATCAAGTTTTACTCACTCTGTAAGGATCTCAAAAGTGTTTTCCTACTCTTCTTTATTTCTACTGTTAGAAAATTCAAAGGGAAGACAACAAGTCAAGGATGAAACCAGTATGAGGAGAGAAGATGTTGGGCATAATGGTGAAGAGATTGGAGCCTGGTATCAGGCAGCTCCTTTATGAATCCTGGTTTTGCCACTTCGGAACTGTGTGACCTTTAGTTAGATTCTTTGCCTCTTTGTTTCTTTCTGTGCACAATGAGAATGGTAATAGTGCCTTAATCCTAGACACTTTGGTGAACACTGAAACAATTCATACATACAGTATGAAAAGAGTTGCTGACATATAACAAGTGTTAGGAAATTTATTAGCTCTTGTTACTTGTCTTGTTGTTAGTTGAAGATCAATATTGAACCTGGCACAAGAGGGCTGGCCACACTAATGGCTTGTAACCCACGTCTATCCTACTTAGTTCAGGTTGCGTGATAATAGTTGTTGAATATTTTGAATACTATCTTTCGTAAATTCCTGCATATGCGCGTAAAGCATGGATAAACTTGTGGAGGAATTTGTCACTGAGTACTGCTCTTTAACACTCCAATGACAAAAGGTCTGTCAGCATTTAAAATCTGATGCTCTCCAATTTCAAAATTAGAGAAAAGGAAAATTGTTTCTTAACCTCTTTGTTTAGCAAAATTCTCATTGTCAAATAGTTTATCTTGTTCACTTGATGAATTTGAATATAGTTTAAAATACACATTCAAAGAAGTTACTTTCTTTAAAATTCAGTATTAACAATAGCTGACTTGAACTGAACATTTACCATGAACAATGTTTGTTTTGGTTTATTTTTGACATTAACTCAATAAAATCTGTACCATTATTACCTCCATTTTACAGAAAAAACAGTCACAAATGCAAGTGACTTGCTCACTTATACTAGCAAAGTCAATAATAAAACACAGAATTAAAGTTGGGGGTGGTGGTGCATGCCTGTAATCTCAGAACTCAGGAGGCTGAGGCAGGAGATCGTTTCAAGTTTGAGACCAACCTGGGCTACAAAGTGGGCTCAAGGTCAGCCTGAATTGTACAGGGAGACCCTGTCTCAAATACACAGAACTAAAATGCATACCTTTAAATACCATAACACATAACTGTTTAAAACACAGATTAAATTATTACATTCAACCCTCTTCTCCAGCTTTTAACTAGAAAGGAATGAATGAATACGTTTTTCATCATTATGCAAGGTATGATTAAAACATAAACACTTTCATGAAAGAGGACTTCGAAAGTTATCTTCAGAAAAGAGGTAAGAATGATGGGATAAACGTGTTCGAAGCTAGGAGAGGTACTTTTAGGGAGCTTAATGGGAGTATCTTTTACTGTAATAAATTTTAAAATTAAAATACTCACCATATATTGTGATCACACCATGTGTGTGTGTAAAGCATGGTACATAATAGAGATGTATTTAATTCCAGATAATTAGAGAGAAAGATAATTTAGTAAATAAAACTGAAGAAGTTAAAGTAACTATTATTTGTAGATGATATATTTGTTTACTTAGAAAATAAAATAAGCCTTAAGACTGCTTTAAACACCTATTCAGGTGTGTAGACAGGAATCCACGATTACCCCCCCTTCGGGTATACACACCTTTGTGTAACCCTTTCTTCTCAAACGTGAGAGAATGTACAAGTGCAATGGCAAAGTCATCCTGAAACCAGCTTACTAATGTGTCAACTTTCAGTTAATCAAAAAGGACATTGTCCTCATTGGGTTAAATTTAGTCAGTGTAGCCTTCAGAAAAAAAGACGCATCAGGAAAAACATCCCTGCTGACCCAGAAGTAAGCAAACAGTCCTGGTGTGAGTTTCTCATGGGACCCAGGGAGGATAGCTGAGATTCCTATGACCTCTGTTTGCAGAAGTGATTATCTCTCATATTAAATTTAAGATAAATGGAGGAGACTACAACATTGCCACATTACCCACTGGAAGGAGGTAAAGAACTTGGTTGAATGTCACTGGTATTATGAAGAGACAGTTAGAAAGCAAATGACGAGACAAGCCCAGCTACTTGCTGAGCCTGAAGAGGAGATGAAGTGACAGAGGACAGCCAGATTAAAGAGCACCTTATGCTATTCTTGCTCTGCTATGCATCAGAGGTGGTCGGAACACTGATGTCATTGCGTTGCAGCCTATATGAACCCACTATGTGCTGTGGATCATCAGGTCTAGTTTGTGGCAGGCTGGTGGGACAGACCCTTCCTAGAATGGGACTGATCATGAAAAATCACAAACACTTATTTTGCTTGAAAAAAGGAAGAATCTTAAAAAGATAAGAATCTTACTAAAACCAGGCTCATCTCCTGCTAACTTTAGAGCATTCAACTGCACTTTAGTGTAATATTGAACTTTGAACACGTTGACATGGATATTTACTTATCAAATGGATGAAGTTATATCCACAGCTTTTCTTTCACTCTCCCTAAGAGTAACGCTCAGAGAAATCATTTAAAATGGAAAGAGATTGTTCAAAAAAACATCTTTCTAATAGCTTGATTCAATATATCAACACTTTGAAGTGGCCAGAAAATTACTTACAAGAAGCAAAGACAAAATTTAGGCTTTGTCATTATGTCCTTGACCTTTTGAAATCTGAAGTTCTAGACTAAGAATTTGAGGGTTTTCTTTTTAAGTGATCACTTACGGTTTCCAAGACACTGAAAAAGTAATTTGAATAATTAGGTGGGAAAATGCACACTACACCCACACATTGCTCTTCTCTGATTGGCTGTAGCAGGGATGGATTGGAGACTGCAAATCTACTCTTCCAAGTTAGAGTAAATTAGCAAAAAGATTCAAGTTTTATCCACACAAATCATTATATGGAACTGACTGGTAATTGATGCTATGAACTGCAAAAAATAAAAATAAAAACAAAACAAAACAACAATAACAATAACAATAACAATAACAAAAACAGTTTATGCATGCACATCAAAGCCCAGTAAGACTCAGATACTAATAGGAACATGTGGAAAACATTTACATGCAGCTTGGCCACACCGTGACTCAGCACCTTCTACCTCCTCACCAAATACCCCATTCCCAAATCCTGAGTACTCAGGTTGGACACCAGAGTCAGGGAATGCTCGGTGTGCACAGATTACCGGGAAAAACACTTTCATCTTAGCAAGGAACTTACTCTACCTCAAAAGGATCCTTCAGTTACAGTACTCAGTTTGAACTCATCAAAAATTTTAATAGTTTCAGTTTTCATAAAACATATTTGAGATCCAGTCTTCTTTGTGAAGGATTTTATTCCATCCGTAGAATTAAAGGGAGATGGGACTCCAGCCCTTCAGATGAGGACAGAATAAATAGGTAGTTTCATGGCCTAATTTAATTAAACAGGGCAAATAAAACTAATTCTCAGGAAGCCATGAGGGGCCCAGGAAGAGAAACATCAGCGCCTCTCGAGAATCGGCCATGCTGGGACTGGGAGGAGCCGACCAACAAGTCAACTAGCCAGCCTTTCCTGTAAGCCACGCAGACCATGCAGGGCCCCGGCCATGCGGGGACCAGGAAGAGAATAGTCAGATAGTGCCTCCTGTGACCGTACAGGTGCATTGGCTGAGAATCACCAAACCCACCCTCCTCCACCCATTTCCGTGGGCTACTGGCTGATTCTTTGGAGGACAGGCAGAGTTGATAGCAACTGAGGTACAAGAAGCAACTGAATGCTTGTATTGTTTGTGTGACTTTGTAGGCCTGAGGCTGGTGGTCTGAGCATCTGTAGCGGGGACAACAGTATGCAATATGGCAAATACGGGGAATTTCCTTCTATCTTGTTTTAGAGCTCCAATATTGTTCTGCTTTATTTTGTTCCAATTAATTGTTTTGCTTTATTCATTATTCTGTTTTGATTGGTTTATTCTGTTTTGTTTTGGTTTGATTTTGCTATATCTGATGGAATGGACAACTATTGTGAAGATAACAAGATATACTATAGTAGCCATTGCTGTTTTCCTATTACCCTGCTTTGAAGTTCTATGCCAATTTCACTGCTTTGTTTTGATTGGATCTATTCTGTTTTGTTTTGTTGGGTTTTATTATCTTTAAAATAAAATAAAAATTAAAAAAATATTCTCTTAGCTCTTGATGCCACTTTACAGGTATCTTGGGAATACACAAGTATGTCTTTAAACATTTCCACCAGTCACGTATGAGAGTTATTGTTTTACAATCTTGTTAACATTTGGTATTAGGGATTTTAAAGATTATTTTTTAAAAATTTATTAACATATTCATTATACATACAAAGGGGATTTGGTGTAATATTTCTATTACACAGATATAGCATGCTTTGATATGAAATGGTATCTTATTATGATTTTGATTTGCATTTTCTTGATAATGGTACTGGATATTCTCTTCAGGAGATATTTTCATTTTGTAATTTGATTTTTACATATTTGTACTTTCCTCCTTTACTATGTTCTCAGTCGCTAGATAGTAGGAATTTAGTCACTGGATATTTATTCCTGAGAAAAGGCTATGACCATCTACATTCCATAACATTTTATTCTATTCTCATATGTCATCTTTCTTAGCACTATGTCTTTTCTCATTCTCACCCTTTTCTCATTCCACAAGTCTTAGGTTGGAGGTAAGAGAACTGTTTGGTTTGGATATTAAATTGTCATTAGCTGCAACACCCACTTTCCACATTTTACTCAACAAAGAAAACCACGGTCAGTTACAAGTTAGAGCAATAAAATGCCTTTATAAATATCGCAATATTTAGGTTACTTACTTAACTAATGTGAAAGATATTTAATCTTATGATTGACGTTTATATGTTCTCAGAAATCATCTAAAGCTCAGATGAATCTTATGTTGCTTCTTCTGCTTGTTCTTTCCACTTTTCATTGCTGTGAGTATTAGCATCCTAAATCATCTCAGTTTGTTTTGAGCAAAAATATCACATTTAGTATATAGCCATGCATAATGTCACTAGACTTCTAAAAGTCTTATATCTTCATGAAATAACAGGCAAGAAATAGTGTCAATGTGATATTTGAAGAGTGAAATATTTTAAAATATTGCTGCTTCATTAAGATATTCAAATATATTTTCTAAATATATATATATATAATTATTGGAATTTGCATCCTAAATTATCAGTCATTTTTTCCATATATATGGAAATGAAATACATATGTGCGTATGTATATGCCTACATATATGTATATATGCACATATATAGGAATTCCTAGACTACTAAAAAGATATTTGCCCACTGGTTCTAAATGTTATGAGGGTTAGAGTTAAATACCTTTGATCTTCAAAAGCAAATAGAAATGTTAAGTAGTGTTGGTTAATCTCCCAGGTCAGACAAAGCAGAGTCACACTAGCAGATGGCCTTTGGAATGCAGATAAGGCCAGCTCCCATTCCATTTCTGTCCTTGAGCTCCATTGTTTTGTTCAAAATTCTACATTATTGAAATGCTTTGGACCTAAACCGTGTCACAATATGTTAATATGACTTTATCCTTTAACCACTCATTCATTCATTTTTCCTTCATTCCTCACAGTTGTTAAGAAAGTCTAGCAACATTGGCAGTAGATAAAGGTAGGCAGGCATGTGATAGTTCACAACAGTCTATTTGTTGGTGATAACTATGAAAAAAAAAGAAGAGGAAAAAGAAAGAAGCTATCAGGGCCTATGACTCAGAATTAGTTTTTTAAGGAAATTACTTTTTGCCATAATAACTCTCATGGAAATGAGAATGTCATGATTATCTCAATTTTCTTAGGAACTCATTGGGATTTAGACAGATTAAGACACTTGCTCAAAGCTAAACACCTAGTAAGTGTTGAGGCAGGATTCGAAGTCAAGTTTTATCGCCCCAGACCTTCCAGACTCTCCACTGTATCATGTTGCCTGCCAAAGAACAAATGATGCTTCCCTTTACATCAATAGATTAATTAACAACATCTACTTTGCTCCTTATAATAATACAGGGGAATGAAACTCCCAACCTACTAGATGTCCAGGACAAGTTCGTGTTCTCTAAAATCGAAGAATGAATTTTAGGAACAATGGAGGTTCAGAGCAGAATATATTTATGGAGAGAAAGCAAGCTTCTGCCTGGGAGAGAGACAGATGGGTCCTGAAAGAGTTGCCAAAGACTCGGTCTTTTCTAGGGACTTTTATAGAGCAAAACCAGAGGGTGAGATGGGTCCAAAATGGGGAAAACATGGGAACTTGCAGGCAGACGGGCATGAAGTGGGACAGAACTATAGCCAACCAATAAGATTAATCGTTCAGATAACATAGACCAAGTCAGAGACAAATAGAAAAGCCAGTCATGTAGCAAAGGGGCGTGCTTAAAGAGCAGTGACTCTTCTCCTAGGGTGTTGGGATGGTGATTTCTGGCTTTCTCAAGGTGATCCATACCTATTTAGAATATCGATCCCTGATGTTTATACTTAGGGTGTGGTTGCACTTGTTTTACCTTTTGTCTTGAGATCTGGCCCTCAGCAGAGTTGTCTGTCTCCTCCAAGGTTAAAAGGTAGCTGGTTTTCTGTACTGGCTCCTTTGAAGGCCCAGCCCTGTCTGACTGCCTATTATGTTTCTAACTAACTCAGCTGCCCGTAGCAATAACCCTACCAAAGGTCTGTCAATTCTAATATAATTTTGAGTTGCTTTCATATGACAGCGCACATACTAATGATTACAGGTATTACCAAACAATTTATTCCATGGTAATTCAACAAACAATCCATTCTGTATGTTGTCTTAGTTCTATGGACTAGATCTCACACACAATAGATTCATTTGCACTCCATCCCTCCCCCAAACAAGAAATCTTCAAAACAGTAGAAATGTAAAAAAAATACATTTTCTCTTCCTGCACCCCATAGCAATTAGAGGTACTCAGAAGTATTGATTATGAAGCATTTGTTTTGAAAATATATATACATTGATCTCAATGAGCTATTTCAAAGGGTTTTGACTAAAGTGGGCAATAGTGATTTTTACGTTGGAAAACTGATCAAACTTCTGGTATCAAAAATAACCAATATTATAAAATAAAGATTTTA
>RJWT010049885.1:0-10940 GCA_004365215.1 Cuniculus paca | reverse complement strand
AAAAACTGAAAGAGTAAATAAGACCTAAAAGGTACAATAGATACTGCAAAAGAGAAAGAAACTGTTCAAAAGGAAAGAACAACTGGGATGGGGGAAGTGAGAAAAGAAGGAAGGGGAAAAAATTATATTTATATGTATATATCTATATATACAAGATAGCTAAAATAATATTACTCATCCTATTAGTTCATTAAAAGGAACAGTTAGAGCTTATATTGTTTGGTCAATTTTGCATACCTATATCTGGTAATTTGAGCAACTCTTTTGAAAAGAGAAATATGCAACATAATAACCATCATTAATTTCCTATCATCTTGTTTTGAAATTTTGTATCTTTTTTTTTATTCTCTTTAAAATAAAAAAAGAAAGAAAGAGTCAGGTATACTCCCCAAAATCTTTATTCATCTCTATCAAAACAAGGTGTGGAGCCTCTCAAAGAGCAACACATAAGTCTCTTCATGGAAAGAGAGATCTCACTCCCACCCCCAGCAAAATTCCCTTCTACCGAACACTGGTACCGGAGCAGCACTTTCAGAAAGTACTGTTTTCAGGGGAAAATAAGAACAGCAGAGAGTTGTTTCTAATCATAGCATCTAAAAACTATTTCTAGTTACATATTTAATTTTGCAAAGTTTTCCAATAGAAATGCAAAAAAGTTCTAATTTTCCTAGTGGAAAAATCATCTCTAAAGTGGTTAATGTGGACCCAGATAGCAGGTGTTCTGGTTTTGAACCATGGCTCCAAATTTAAAAGCTAAAGAACCTTAAACAAATTACATAATTCTGCTTGCTTCTGTATTCTCATATGTAACAGGCTGGTGATAAGACAGGTTTGTTGTGAGAATTACTTGGTTCTCTATTTGTGAAGCACTCAGGGTGGTGGCTTGTAGAAAATCAGCAATATATATTATTTTTTCCATAGAAACCTTCCTATTCAATAAAGGAAACATATTTCTCTAATCCACATTCATTGGCTCAGTATCACTTTACAAAGGAAGCACAAATAATAACAACATACTCATCCTCCCTCTTTTTCCACATCTTCCTTAAATGCATGACTCATTAACATTTTCCACTTTTACCTATCCTGCTCCTGGGGTGGGAGTGACAAACAAAACTAATTGTCCTTCCTAAAACTGGAGGCAGGATCTGAAGTCAGATGGCACGTCTTTGTTCTATCTTTCCTTTTCATGAAAGAACAATAGTTTCAAATGATAGTTTAAGCATTCTTAGAGAAAGGCAGTCATACCAGCTACTTGCCAGATGTCTCTGATTAATTTGCCTGTGCTTACCAGACGTTCAGCACGAGCTGGTAATTTTGCTCTGCCAGTGCTAAAGTTTGCTAAGCAATGTCTACATAAACAGGAAACTTAATTTCAATACAAGAGCTGACCTCTGGATGCATGGTTGTCTTGGTGCTCATGACAGGTCTGAGACAGAAATGTTATCTGAGCTCTTTCCTTCATTCTTTTGCATCTGATATCTAGGCTTTAGACTTGAGAAGCACCATATTCATCCAAGAACCCATACATGACCCTCCACATTTCCAGAGTTTGGGCCATCATATGGATCAAACCCATTCTCCATGTTTTCTGACAGTCCTGAGCTGCTAGGATGCAGCTCTTTGTAACCACTGATGCACTGGGCAGGCTCAGCTCAGCTCTGCATGAAAGAAGCAGGAAGCACCACCAATCTAATTCCCTATCAAGGGGACACATCCTCATCAGGCAGATGCTACCTAGACTGGTCTGCCTGGAGGCCTCTTACTCTTGTGGGTAGATTTGAGAAAACTGCAGTAGACCTGGTGAGAACTCATCTCAGTCAGGAGTCTTAGAGACCAATCTTCACTCTCCACCTTCCCTGCTGACTCCATTCGCTTTCTTGAACCCACTGCTGGGCTTCTCCAAGAAGGAGGGTAACACAAAACAAAGTAACGTTCTAGCTCTAATGTCTTCTTATGTTCACCATATTAGTTTTAAATCAGAGATCAGAATGTCTCAAAGACTATAGTGCTGACTCATCATGTGATTCATAATAAATACTTCAACAAAACCAAGCGCCTGTAATAGAAATAAGCTACGTGTCCACATTGCTGTCTGTCTTTGAAGCTCTAAAATGGTCCACTGGCACAAAGCCATGTCACCACAAAGGACAACACAGGTTCAGTGCAGCTTCCCAGCAAGGCTACTTTGTGCCCACCTCAATCTGATGGGCACATTCTCATTTTTTGGTTGCTTTATCAAAAATTTATGCTGATTTTACTTTATCCATAAAGTGTTCCCAAACTTCACTATGTCATAATTCTCAGTTCATGCAACTGCAGTTAGACTATATATCTAGAACTACAACATCAACTGCAATGACAGTCATGTGAGTATTTAATTTTTTAATTTATTAAAATTGAAAATCCGGTTATGTAGTGACACTCGCCACATTTTGAGTGCTTATGACACATCTGGCTACCAGCTATGTATACTGGAGAGCACAAATTAGAGAATGTTTGTGTCACTACAGAAAGTTCCACTGGATAGCCAGAATTATTTTAGGACCTGATCTTAAAAAGCAGACAGTGGAATTTTTCAAGCAAATTTCCAGAATTCCCCAGTGCCACTTATGTAAGTTTCTGCACATAAAACATGGAAGTGCAACTAGCTATATTACTCCTTCAGATCCTAAAACTACACCTAGTGGGAATAGGACAATGATAAGAGTTGGAGCTGCCTTGGAGGAAAGGTGACTCACTGACCATTCACAATAACTTCTAGCACAGAGGACTCAGAAAATTAGACTGGTACATTAGGAGTTTTATTCTCTCATGAATCAGTGAAATGGAATCCTCCAGTTTCAACACTATCATCCCCTCAAATTGTTCACTTCTCTGGTTCCCGTCTCCCTAGTTCTGCTGGTTACAGGAGAACTGGGCATCTCCCCTCAGTTTCTTGCTCACTGTGATATAGTCATTTAGAGACATTCTTTTTAACAAAAATATGGAAAAGCCATTCAATGGCTTTCTGGTCCCAAAGTGGAGGGTGAACTTTAGTTGATATATATAGGAACAAATTTAGTCTTAAATCTATCCAGGAAACTTGTTAACAGTTCAACAAGTAAATTATGAGACCATCAGAATAAACAGGGGATCCATGTTGACTAAGGAATCTTAATTTTACTAACATTTCACAAGTGCTGTTAGAAATGTAGCCAAACCAATGGATATTGGACATTGTCCTTTTATCAGGAAAGCACCTCCCTATCTTCTTAATGCTCTAACTTCTAGAAAATTGTTTCTTACAAAATGTTTTATCAATTGCATAAAAAAGATACAAAAATATCTAAAGTTTACTTCTGGCTTTTTTCCAAAACTAAAACTATCTGGAAATGAAAGATGAATTGTTACTATTGAGCACTTTTGAAACACTGAAAAACTAAGTCTGCAAATTGATGAAGTTAAACTGTGTTGAACCAGTTGTTTCAGACTGAAGGAGAGATATATTTGTACTTTTATAAGGGAAATTGAGGCACAAACCAGTCTATGAGAAAAGAGTGATTCCATGTTCTATTTCATTTGTAAATGTAGAACCATAAGGCTCTGTGAAAGCCAATGAGAATTACTAAAACGTGAATGATTTAGTTTGTGGTCTCTAAGACTAATCATTAAGAAATCAATTAGTCCTTTTCTTTGTCCTGGCCTCAGCACGAACTGTTACCCACTTGGCCTGCCTTTGAGGTGAGAGGAATCATCAATGATTCTTGCTCAGGGGATTCAATGTCTTTCTTGTACCCCCATGAACTACAGATAGAAAGAAAATGAGTGTGGTTTGGCTCAGAAATTGACAGTGCATAACTACTGATTTCTTTGCCTGGTTAAAACAGAGCTCATAAAGAAATTCAAAGGAATATGCTTATCTCAGATTATTCAGCACCAAGAGGATGGCATTTTTTCTCAAGATGAGCATAAGTCTTTGAACAAAGTAAATGAACATAATCTTGGTTTAAGAAGAGAAATCTGGTAGCACATGCAGGGAGAAGGTCAAAGATGAATTGCCAAGAAATTTTCTTACACATTGCCCTGTACATGAAAGCACACTGCTATTTGAAACAATCTTGAGAGGCATATATTATACTTATGCATACATACTCAGTAACAAAATGTATAACATATAATCCTATCATATGTTCTGATACACCAAAAAAGAATACTGGCATGATATTCAATTTTTAAAAATCAAATGTAAATGTGTGAATTCATACTATTACAAATAAATACATATTACTCTTTAAAAGAAATAGATAAGACCTTTTTAACCAATTGACAATAAAATGTTTGACTTAATAACACACTTCTGAAGTGTAATATTAATCTGGTTTCTCTCACAGAATAGTATGATTAATATTCCAGTATGACTAGTTTCTTTAACAAGTACTTATTGATCATTCACTCTGTGCCAACTACTGTCAAAAACCAAAGAGTTAAACCTCTCTTTATAATTCTGTTGTCAAAATTAATCATTTTTAGTTGTGTAAAGGGATGTTTTATCTCAATTTATAGTAATTGTGTCTGTGAATAAATTAAAATTTAATTTAATTTCACAGGTCCTGTATTTTGCAACAAAGATCCAAGATCAACCAACACATTATCAGCCAAAAATCTCATTTCAATTAATAAGCACTTACTCAAAAATGAAGTGAAAAGGGGTCCTAACTCACATTTATAATCAGTCTTTACATTGAGGAAAAACAAACCCTAGTCACATAAGAAATGTACACATATACAGACACTCACACATTAAACTCACGCTGTTTAAAATTCTAATTTTTGCTCCAAGCATAAAGAAATGATAAGGAGATGAAAATGCTATTCACCCTGATTTCATCAGTAAAAGCTGTGTACATGCAAAGAACCACCACATTGCCTATAAATATGCATAATTATTACATGTAAATTTTAAAACATTTTTAAGAGAATTCTATTTCTTAAAATCAGTTTTAGCTTTTAACTGTTCCTCTGCCTGAAATGCCCTTTGTACCTAGTCCCTGTTCCCTTTTGCTTTTCAGATCTTAGCTAAAGGTCACCTCCTTAGCCAGACCTTCATGACATTCTGCGCTTGTTATTTCCTCCCACTCCCCAGACGCTTTCCATCATACCATTTACCCCAGTTAATAATTACAAATTTGTGTTTCTGCAATCACTGTAGGTCTCTTGAATGAGAAAGCCTCTGTGTCTATTTATTTTAAGTATCTAACACGATGGCCAGCAGAGTCCTGTTCAATAGAAACTGTGAAAAGAATGAATGAAGTCAATTTCCTCTTAGCCTCCAGCAGGTTTCTTGCTGGTGATGCTTGCAGACTAACTGCTAAGAAGTGTTTTCACTATATGCAGTTATATTTCATTATAGGTTGGGTACACTTTTACGTTTATTCCACTAGAAAAAAAAGGGTAGACTTTCTAAAACTGTTTCATCACTCTTCTAGGAGTTCCAGATCATGGAAATGACTATCAGTAAACTTAGTTCCTCAGTTATATCTAACTCTATACCTATAAATACAAATGCTATGTACCTTAAAGTCCAGGGAAAGTACAATTTCTGCTTTAAAGAAAACTTCTGCTTAATGGGAGATATTTTTGCAAAGCAAACTTCTTTGAGAAACTCCTCTATCTCCAAATCTGAAAGTTTATACGCTCTTTGGCATTCAGGATCTTCCTACAAACATACTACTCTTGTTTTTGAAATATAAGGCCATCTGAGTTAGGAGGGTCAGGGAACTGCTTACCTGGAGTCCTTTCTGACTCTTGCCTTCTCAAAGGAAAACTCAGGGGGTTTGTTGAGGTCATAGGTTCTGGTTGTTGGCTCAGCAGACACCCCTGCCTTGGCTCCCCTTCTGCTATGGAGAGAGACCAATCCTGAGGTCTTCTGGTGGACCTCAAAAGGAGCCTTCTCTGGAGACACCTGGAGTGGGCTTCCTCCCTGCATGTGCACCACATCCTGCAGCTTGTTCAGCTGTATGCACTTGTTCTGGAGCTCCTCTGTGAGCTCAGCGATGGCCACAGTCTGCTTCGATAGCTGCTCCCGCAGTTCCTTCAGATGGTACTCCCGCTCCTGGATCTCAGCATCCTTCCTCCTCAGCTCTCTCTCCAGCTCTGTCACCTTGCTCCGCAGGGCATCAGCGCTGAGATTCCCGATGTGGCAATCTGGATGCTTCGAATGCTTGGGTTTCACTGAACCATTTCCCATGTTGCCCTGGGACCTGAGAAAGGGAAGAGAATTGAGAATGACCAATGGAGTTCCATTTTCCCACAGCCCCTGCCGCCCCTCTCATTCCAATCTGCTTCATAGATATAAGCAAAGCCATCATCATCACCATTTGATGAGCAAACAATTCCCTCATGCTTCCAGGAGGAAAGCTACTGATCTGATTTCCTTTATCCCTCTGAGAGAAGGAGTTGGCATTTAGGTTCATTCTTTCCCTTCCCTTTGCACAAGCATGGCACCTAAGCATTTTGCCTGAGTTACCTGCTGATGTCTTTGGTCGTTCTCTCTGGACAGCTGTCAAAAGCATCATAAGACTTTGATTTGGATGTCAGCATGGCGAAAGATAAGATGCAAAGGAGCTATGGCAACAGAGGCTTGGAAATGTCACAACTCTCACAGCGCCCTGTGCAACTACAACAGTAAGAAAGCTTCCCCAGATTTAGAAAATAACACATCTGCATTCTGAGCAAGGCGGAGGCAGACTTGGTGTTGCTTTATTAGCGCTTTTCTCCTGATGTAGGTGCTAGTAAATGCCGTATTTCTGATAATGCTTGCTGTTTAAAAAAAAAAAAAACAACTTGTAGATTGTGGTCTCTAGAAGGAAACAAGGACATGGAGATTCTTCTACTTTCTTTACTTTCGAGCCAAAGGTCAAGGTTGTCCAAAACATGCTGAGCTATGGTGTGAAGCTCCTTTCCCCTCCTACTCAAAAATCCTTAGCGAGGCCCAAAGTAACCACTGATCCTGTGAATCTCAGGACATGACAGAAAGATCAGGAACCATGGAAGATGATTTTAGTTGATTCGGAATTATTTTTTTTTCTAGCTCAATAGCTATTTATTTATTTTAACATTTATTAAAATATATAAACAATTAGCACCACAAATTGATATTACTACTTAAGTCAGAGCTAAATTAGGTATTTTAGGTTTACTGAGCCAATACACTATAATTAAATACAAATACATATAGGTAATAAGCACAAATGAGCAAGACCATGAAAAGCAAACTCAAATTGGTAAAATTTAGAAAACACTGCTCTAATTAATTCCCCTAAGGCTCATAGTTTCTTAGTCTACCTATTTCAACTTCATATTTTTGCAAATGCAGTTTTTGGTACCCATAACCCAAGAAGTATTACAGAAAGCTAAGCCTGAATTACTTCTAATTATCTAGAAACAGGAAGGATTAAACTACAGTTTTACAACCCCCATACTCTTGCCACTCCTGCCTTCTAAATTTCAAACTCAGATAGAAATGAAGTGCTTAGACTTAGTCCATAAGGAAGACATAGACATAAAGATGTAATACAGCTTCTAAGTTTCAAATAAACACAACAAAATAACCCAAGCCAGTCGCCTAAGATGGATAGTACAAACCAAAAATAAATACTTATAAAAGTAATCTTGCAACACTAGGATATATTCCTCATAGAATTCAAAGCAGTCACTCATAAACATCAGCCTACAGAGAATTTCCTTAATATATTGCAGAGATGTGGCAGGTTCAACCTTTTAAGTTTCTGTTCACCTGGCAGCATTTACTATCCCTATATATTAAGCATGTTTAGGACACTAGAATTTGAAGAAGTAGCCCTAGACACACTTTCATCTTGAATAAGCAATTAAGAAGATGTTAGATTGAGTCTTGAGAATAAACTTGAATCAGATTCTAAATTACGGGCATAAGAAAGACACTCCCAAAGGTACTTTAAATTAACATGAGCACAAATTTTTAACATGCAGCAGTGAGCTGTCTTCTAGACATATTTTTTGTTTGATGGACAAGACTTGGTTAGGCCAAGGAAGAAAGAGAAAATGCTTTGTAAAGAACAAAATCAAATAGAAACATTTAAATTTAATATTAAACTAGCAGCTCATCCTTTATTCATGGAACAGTTGTTTACTAAGAGCTAAGTGTCATATATTATATCAGAGGCATATCCTTTTAAGGATTTGCAGTTGAATTTGACAGAGGAAACAGTTCTAGCATTCTAATTATGAAAAGGCTTAGAATTATTTTTGTTCTGTGAATGGGCTTTAAAAACTTCTGTTCCAATCCAAAGGTTTTAGAAACCTGAAGCTCAATTAGTCAAAGTGCATTAAATTCTCCCCAAACATCAACAATTCTCTGGTTTTAATGAAGTCAAATTAGAAGCCGTATATGTCTTTTAAGCTATTTTAGACTTTCAAAGTGGGGTGAAATGAAAGTAACATCTTTCAAGTCACTAAATTAAGATAAATAAGTTACTAAGTGGCCCACTACTAGTCTGACTTCTTAATTAACCTATTTAAATTTTGCTGCCTCTGAAGTCCAAATTTAAAGTCTCTGACTACTTAAAACTTTATGAGATTCACTGTGTTTCCTGTGTCAACACCAAAGATAAGATATTTTTCAAATATGGATTGTAGCCACAAGGAGAAGTGAACTGCAGAGTACTGTCTCATCAATCTGGCAACTACAAATTATTAAAACCATTCTTAGAAGAGAAAGAAAAGTCAGATAGCACCTCCCAAGAATCAGCCATGCTGGGACTGGGAGGAGCTGATCAAGGACCGAACTAGCCAGCCTTTCTGGTAAGCCCTGCAGACCACGCAGGGCCTAGGAAGAGAAAGCAAAGTCAGATAGCGACTCCTGAGAATCAGCCTTATGGGGACTGGGAGGATCCTATCAAATACAAGCCAACTAGTCAGCCTTTCTGGTAAGCCGGGCAGACCATGCAGAGACCAGAAAGATAAAAGTCATTGCCTCCTATGAGCTTACCAGTGTGCAGGCTGAAAATCACCAAACCCCCTCACCCCACTAGCCACCAGCTGGTTTGGAGGTCAGCCTGAGCTGATAGCAACTGAGGTACAAAAAGCAACTGAAGGATTGTATTGTTTGGCTGAATTTACAGGCATGGGGCTGACGGTCTGAGCATGTACAGGGAGGATAACAGTATGCAATATGGCAAATATGTGGGATTTTTTCTGTCTTGTTTTTGAAGCCTAATATTGCTCTCACTGTTTTGTTCTTATTAATTTTTTTTGCTTTACTCAATATTCTGTTTTGATTGGTTTTACTCTGTTTTCTTTTGGTCTGATTTTGCTATATCTGATGGAATGGACAACTACTGTGAAGATAACAAGATATACCATACTAGCCATTGTTGCTTTCCCATTACCCTGCTTTGATATTCTGTACCAATTTCACTGCTGTGTTTTGATTGGATTTATTCTGTTTTGTTTTGTTGGGTTTTACTATCTTTAAAATAAAATTTAAAAAATTTAAAAAAAAACATTCTTATATAGAAAAGGCAATCCATGATGTAATAAGAAATGACTTTGGAGTGCCGGGGAAATAATTCAGTGGCACAGTACCTGCCTGGCAATAGCAAGGTCCTGAGTTCAATTCCCAGTACAGAAAGAAAGAAGAAAGAAGAAAGAAGAAAGAAGAAAGAAGAAAGAAGAAAGAAGAAAGAAAGAAAGAAAGAAAGAAAGAAAGAAAGAAAGAAAGAAAGAAAGAAAATGAAGAAATGACATGACTTTGGAGATAAACCTGAATTTAACATGAGCAACATAGTCAGGCCACGGATGTTAGAAAATCATCCACTTCCTCCCAACTTTCCATGGATTATTTATTTTTCTGATTTACTATTCTTATATATAAAATAGACTTGTATCTATCTTGTAAAGTTATTATGAAGATTATGTTTATAAAGTACAATGTCTGCAATGCCTCTACATAGTACATATCAAGCAAATAGCAGCTCTTTTCATGGGATGGGGCCAGAGACAGCCATTTAAAGTCTTGACCTCTTGGAAGCACAGAAGAGATTATTTCTGGGTGGGACATTAAGTCTAGTAAACTGGATGCCTTCCAGACAAGAGGCCTTTAAAAATGCAAATATTCCCTTGGGGGAGGGAATTTTTGCTGGATTATATCCTCCATTTAGAAAAGGAAGTCATTCCATAAGAGCAGCCTAGGAAACAAGCCACATCAGGAGATGAAGATAAGGAAAAACCATTTCGAATGACGTAAGGCCAGTCCAGAACGGCAAGGATGTGATTCCCTCAGGTGCTCCATTTATTTTCAGATAACGCAATGAACTTCTTAAACCAAAAAGGTAATTAGATAATTATGTGTCTAGTAATTATTATTTCTGAAGGGAACAAAAATTCATTTATTGGAAAGGTGATACTCTTCTACAGTAAAGGATGAGAGAGAGAGATAAATAGTAGCATTTATTAAGAAGAGAATAAGACTGTGCAATAATAAATTTTATTATCATATTAGCTTGCTTGACATTTAGGAAAACCAAGCCACCAAATGACAAATAAAAGAGACACACAAAAAAGTGAAAGTTGCTGCAAAGCTTCTTCCAAACCCTTTAACACCTGGCAGTCAGTGTGGGAGAAGATAGACTTTGTTCTGTTTTCTCTTCTAAAGCAGTGTGAAACCAAATCCTTGGCTCTGATCTAGAAAATATCTGTTTCTTTCCCTATGCATCTGGAATTTGGTACAAATGTACTCACAGGCACACACACTTATTTATATGTATGTGTAACTACATGTATATCTGTAAATATGGGAGACAGTTTAATGTGCTTAGTGGATCTATGCCCTACAGCAGATAATGATCAGTCACAGAAGAGAGAGACAGATGTATAGATGGACAGATAGATAAAATACTGCTGCACATCACATAGAGTCT
>RJWT010049884.1:0-10934 GCA_004365215.1 Cuniculus paca | reverse complement strand
GAAAATGAGAAAAGGCACAAGGTAGCAACGTCATGGGTCAGAGTGCTACCATCCTACGGAGTACAGAGAACTCAAATACAGGCCCAGGCTGTGGAGGACACAAACCACCAAAACTGGTGACGAAACAGACAATCCCAGGCCGTCCAATCTAGTACGGGAAATGGCTTTTGTAATCAGAAACGACTCTTCACAATAAAAGCCCAAGGCCAACACGGCCACCGCTGAATTCTACCCAATGCGCAAGGACAGGAGCAATGTGTGCAATCTTTTCCAGGAAACTGGAGAAGAGAGAGAACTTCCAGTGCATTGCACGAGGCCGGCATTTGCCAGGCACCAGCCAGGCAGAGAAACGACGAAACAACAGAATATAGACCAGCATTCCTCACGAACAGAGAAGCGAAAATGCTGAGCAAAACTTTAGGAATCGCATCCTGTACGTAAGCGAAGAGACGTCACAGCCACACGGGTTTGTCCCAGGAGGGCAAGGACAGCCAAAGAGAAAATCAACCAGGTAATTCATCACACGAAAAAACGGAAAAAGAAAATCCTGATCGTTTAACAGAGGCAGCACAACCATTTGACAAAACCCAACATTCACCCCTGGTTTCGGAAAACATCTCAGAAAACAAGAATGAAATTCCTTTACCTTTGAAGAATGCAAATCATCACAACTCACTCAATATGGAAGGGTGAGTGTGGGTAGCTTTGTAACTCTTAGAGAAATTTAATTAATAGTTTTAAACTGCCAGATGCAGATGGATTCGCTGGAAAGTTCTCCCAGATGTTTAAACGAGAATTCCACCGATCCTCCACAACCTCTTGTGAGAACTGGGTGGGATGAGGCCCCTGCCTGCTCATTTTATGAAGCTAGCGTTACCCTATGTCAAACCCTAGCACAGGCAGAGAAAAGAGAACTGTAGCTCAATAGCCACCGTGAATACAGACACAAAAACCCTCAGAAATGCATCAGCATGTAGAATTTAGAAAGACACAGAAAGAATTATACACACAATTCTTACACATACAGCTGTGTGGGATTGATTCTAAACATGCGGGTCTGGTTCAAGAACCACAGACATCAATCAGTGAGAGACAGCTAAGGAAGAAAAATCACGTGACCATAGTGATTGATGAGGAAAAACGCATTTGATATGTTTAACATCCGTTGGTGATTTATTGTTTGTTTGTTTGTTTGTTTTGGGACAGCATCTCACTATGTAGCCCAGGCTGGCCTCAAACTCATGGCGATCCTCCTGCCTCAGCCTCCCAAGTGATGGGATCACAGGTGTGTGCCACCATGCCCAGCTCCATTCTCTAGTGATTTAAAAAAATCCCAAAAACAAGACTAGAGGAGAAACTTCTGCAACTCGATATAGTGCATCCGAACATCTACAGAAAATGTTGTATTTAATGATAAAGACATGATGTGTTCCCCAAAGACTGGGAACTAAACTGATTCTATGCCGTGTGAAGTTCCAGCCAGGAAAATAAACCAGGAAAGGAAATAAACTGTGTGCAGACCAGAAAGGAGGAAACGTGATTGTCCTCCTTTTCAGATGACATCAGACGCACTGACTTACAATGGCCTAGTGCCTTATCTTCTCATTGCTGAGACAAAATACCTGCACCTAAAACGAAAGGAGGAAAGGTTTATTTGGCTCACAGTGTGTAGAGGATTCAGTCCATAGTCAGCTGCTCCAAGGCAGGGTGGCGTGGCCGAGGGACATCGCAGAGGAGAAACAGCCCGCGGCAGACAGAAGACAGCAAAGCAGCAAGCAGCAAGAGACAACAGCATCGACAAGAAGCTGTCCCTTATAGCCTACCCTGGTGGCAGCACTCACACCCAGGGAGGGCAGCCTTAATCTAGCATCAAACCGTGAATCAATCCCAGCCTCACACCCTTGATCCCAGCAGCACACACCCTAGCTCCAGACGCCTTCAAAAATCCCCACCTGTGACCACACAGGGCTTTGGGGGACATCTGGACAGCTGCATGACACCTGCCACGGCCCACACAAAACCTCCGAGGACTAATAAGAGAATTCAGCAGGTCATAAGATCCAAGATAAAGACCAATTCTACTTCTAGCAGTGAACAATGAAATTAACACACAGTACCACTTATAATCGCTCACATGTGTAGGACTCATGTGCCGAAAACTGCACCATTTGGAGGGAAGGAATGAAAAATGACCTTGATATGTGAGCGCCACGGCCTCTTCATGGCTGGAAGACTCAGCATAGTAAGATACGAACTCTCTTCAAACTGATGTACTTTCATTACCTGTCAAAACCACGGTAATATATTTTGGAGGTATGGACAAAATTATCCAAAAATTATTTGGAAAGAGAGAGAAACTAGACTAGTTGAAATGCCTCTGTGGAAAGAATAATTAGTCTACGTGATTTTGAGAGTTGTTATGTAGCTATGGTAATCAAGACTGTCATTTTGGTGGAAGAGTTGACACATATATGGATGAGACCAAAGAGAGAACCAGAAATACGAGGCACAATAGGAAAACACAATGAATGTTCGAACTAAGAAAAATGTGTCACCATGAAAGACCATTGCCGCGAATCTCCCTCCAACTCCCCTCCATTTTGAGCACACTCATCCCATTGCCCTTGCCGCTTCCTGCAGCAGCTCCGGAGTCCTCTTTCCTGAGGGTCTTTAGTTGCGCTGCTGAGGCTGCCTTGATTGATGTCCTGGATGGATTCATTGTGCTTACTTTTCACTGTCATTTTGACTTTCGGGAAGAGCCAGCGGTCACACGGTGCCAGAGCCAGTGAATAGGGTGGGTGAGCACAGCGCTGAATTTTTATGAAGCTACTTTTCCACTAAAGATGTGAGGCAGCGTCATTCACCACAGCTTTTTATCCCAGCTCCTGAAAACGCTCATAAAGGTGGACTTCCAGGACTGCGTCAGAAAGAGGCGAGAGCGATGGGATGAGTGGGGTCGAAGTGAGAGGGATCGACGGCAAGGCACTTTTACCACAGTACATTTTTTTTGAGCATTCATCACATATTTTGATCACACCTGGGAGACACGCATTGCTGTGCAAAAGCAATTCAGTGGAGGAAAAGCAGCCATTTGTTAATGGTGCTGGAAAGATTGGGTATCCATAAGCCAAAAAACAAAATACTTTTTCAACACAACTGTCACATCTTACCCAAAACCGTACTACCAGTCTCTGTTAGTTCATCGAAAAGAACAGCTCGTGCCATCTCTGTTTGATTGTTTGATCATTTTTTGTGCCTAGATCTTGTAACCTGAGCCACAAGCTCTAACATAACAACATTCAATATATTAACTAATGTTAATTTCCTACTTTTTTTTGAAATTCTATATCATTTCTATCCTTTTTTTCTGTTTTGCTTTTTAAAATAAAAGTTAAAAAATTAGCTCAAAATGGATGATGGATTTAGATGTAAAAATATAAAACTTTTAGAAAAAACATAGAAAATGTGTTAAGGATGTTGGTCCAGGAAAGTGTGACACCAGAAGCAAATCCAGAACTGAAAAAGTTGGTAGATTCAACTTTATTAAAAATTTAAGGCTGGGTGTGGTGATGCATGCCTGTAATCCCAGCACTCAGGAGGCTGAGGCAGGAGGATCACTGTGAGTTTGAGACCAGCCTGGGCTACAGAGTGAGTGAAAGTCTGGCCTGAACTAGATCATGAAACCCTGTCTCAAAAAGGCAAAAAAATATTGAGCTTGAAAGGCACTTTTATGAGAACGAAAAGGTGATCCCCAGAATGGGAGAAAATACTTGCAAACCACACATTTAACAAAGGACTGGTATGCAGGATTACATAGAGATGTCTCAAAACCCAACAGTTAAAATGAAACAAAACAATCCACCCCAAAAATGAGCAAGACACAAAGAAACATTTCACTACATGGCAAATCGAGACATGAAAAGATGCCCAACACCGTTAGTCATCAGGGATGTGAAAATTGATACCACAATGAGATGTCCCTGCACATGTTAGAACAGATAAAATGAAAAAAAAAAAAACCATGATGATATCTAGTACTGTGAGGATACAGAAAAGCATAATCACTCATTTATTGCTGGGAGAAATGTAAAATGTAACAGCCACCCTGAAAATCAGTGGGTGGCTTTCTTAATAGCAGAATGTTCAACTACCAGTTGACTCGGCAGGCTAGCACTTCAGCATTTGTTCTAGACAGAAGGCTGTTACATCCTGTTATTTCTACATACTGAGAAATCAAGACCTCATGGGCTCATAAGTGGCGCTTTGGGGAATGGCTGGATCATGACTGTGACACGGGTTAGTCCACCAAGGGATTAGAGCTGGGTGTGATGTTGGGAGGCGAAGCCTGGAGGGAAGGGGCAGGTCTCTGGGCGTGGCCAGGAAGGGTGGTGCATACATCCCTCCTCCCCTTGGTGGGGCTGCTTCCTGCCTGCCATGCTATGGACTGTTTCTCTGCCGTGCTGCCCTGCCTTGGAGCCAGCCAACTGTGCACTGAAACGCCTACATTCTGTGAGCTGAAGGAGCCCTCTCTTCTAAGTTGTGGGTGTTGGGTATTGTGTCCCAGCAATGAGAAAGCAACTAAGACAGATACTAACGTTCACACACACACACAACAACCTGTATACAAAATTTTGTAGAAGTTTTATTTGCAATAGCCAAACATTGGAAACAACCAGATGTCCTTCAGAATGCTTAAATAAACTGTGGTGCACCCGCGTCCTGGAGCAACGCACAGCTGTAAGAATGAATGAACTATTGACACATGGACCAACTCGACAGAATCGCAGTTGAATGAAAATGGCCAGTCGCAAGAGGTCAAATCTGTCTATTATTTATACTGGGTTTTGAGAGTAGCAAAAACTCAAGTGATGAATAACGGATTTGTTGCTGGCAAGTGGCGGACAGGAGGAGTTGATCACACAGGGTTGGCGCAGGAGAGAGGTTTGTGTTTCTGGGTCTTAATGGACACATGGCTGCATGAATCCACGCATGTGATAAAATGACATAAAATTGGCTCTAAAACTTATACAGGAATGCAAAGGCCCCAGAGTAGTCCAAATGAAATGGGAAGAAGATGAAGGTGGAGGACTAACAACGCCTGACTTCAAGGCTTACAAAGCAGCAGGAAGCAGCACGGAGTCATTGGTGTCACGACACACGACCGGTCAGTGGAACGGAACAGAGTCCAGGAACGCACGCGCACGTGTGCGCTCACGCCTGAATAACCGGCATCTGACAAGGGGCAAGGGCGGTCCGCTCTTTTCTAGAAGTAGAATTTGAACAGCTGGAGCTTCTAATGCAATGCACCTTGCACTGAATACAAGGGTAACTCCAATGGACCAACGGCCGGCAGGTGCCAGAGGTCCCACTCCATCCAGTGTCCTTGCTTTTGCCCTCACAGCTGTCTGCAAGCGTCCTCCTTGGACAAAGTCTGTACCTCGCCCTCGCTCAGCTGCATTTACATCCACAGACAGCGGCTGTGCCGTGAGCTCTTCTTACTGAGTCTTAGTTTGGTGGTGGCTTCTGTCCCAGGCTGTGGCGGTCCCAGGTGTTTCTTCGCTCGCGCTGTCTCCGTAGGTGGGACAGGAAGGCAGGTGGCTGGAGCTGAGGGGCTGGCCTGGCCCTCGGTAAAAGACCCGTCTGTAACACCTTTCCTTCTGGAGAGCAGGTCTTCGGGACTCGGATTGCCCTGGGCACATTTCAGACCGTTCGGGTGTCCTTCCTGGTGCCTGGGGCCATGAGGGCGTGTTCCCAGCTTCTCACTCAAGGGTCTGAGGAGGCCCTGAGGCAAAGCACGGGCAAGCGTGGGCCTCCCAGAAACATCCCAGAAGCTTCTCACTCACGCCTGTCCCTACTCAGCCCCAGTCATTTGCCATTGGCTGCTGGTCTGGTCCACTGCAGCGGACCTTGTTTGTGATTCTGAGAGTGCTTTGCACCTTCTGTTCTCTGCCTTGGCCAAGAAGGGTTGTCGATTGTCAAGCTGTTCAGAATTTTCTTGTAAGTTATAGTCAGGAGTCTCGGGGAGAAAGATTACAATTAGGACACAAAATTTATAATATTATTTATGATAGTTACCCAGTGTTAGACAAGAAAGTGCAAGAAATCTGTCCACGACCCCAAAGTCTGTGCTGGGAAGGCCCACAGGCCAGCGGTGGAAGCTAGAAGGTCTATGCCAGGGGGATGAAGGATCTGTGCTAGTAGGTTGAGGGTTCTATAGTGGAGCTAAAAAGCGACGCTCAAATAAAAACCAGGGCTCCCAGAAAAGTACCACAGCCACCCTCAGCGACAGTGAGGTCCCGCACTCCTCTGACGACGAGAACAGTCAAGTACATGCCAGGAAGCCAGTGTGACAGCTTCTCCTGGAGTTTAAACAGCAACCATCTTCCCCTCCAGAGCCAGGAAGCGATGCTCAACATAGGGACCAGAGCTCCCCAAAGTGAACCGCAGCCACTCTCAGTGATGAGGTCCCGAGCTCCTCCGATGATAATGTCCAAAGTCATACTGGGGAGCCAGCCTGACAAGCTCCTCCAGGAGAACCCATGGCTCCAAACAGCAGCACTTAGGAGAACCCACAATGCCTCCGCTCTTCCTCTCCACGTCTCTTTATGCTGGCAACCTTCCTCAGGTGGGTTGTCCACACTCAGCACCATGCTGATTTAATTCCGCTGGTGCCAAGTTGACCACCAGTTTTTAATCCTTAACAGGATGGGAGTAGCTCCAAGCTTTTATGAACAACCACTTTTTAGAACAACCACTGTGGGGAATAGCTTGACAATTTTTCAAAAAGTTAAACGACCCCTGCTGTATGATCCAGCCACCGTATTCCTAGAAAATCAACAAACAGAAAGGATAGCACAGGTTTGGAGAAGTTTTAGTTATAATAGTTCAAACTGGAAGCAAACAAGCATCCATTGATATATGAAGGGATGAACAAATTGTGGTATGTCTATGTAATAGAATACAATTCAGCCATGAAAACAGAATTGATTATTGTTCTAGGTTACAAAATACATGAATCTCCAAATTACCATGCTAGATGAAGGAAGCCAGATGAAAAAGAGTCCACACTTTAGGATCCCTTTTACACAAAACTCTGGAAATCCACTGTGACAGACAACAGACTGGGGAGAGTCTTGATGCCTCAGTAGTAGGAAAGAGGGATGATGAAGGACCAGGAGGAGATTTTGAGGGTGATAGTGTGTACCCTGTCTTCTGTGTCCCAGCTTATTCAATGGTGCACTTTAAGTATATGCAGTTTATTGTTCACCAATTACATCTCGATAAAACTCTAAAGAAAAAGATTCTGAACGAATAGGTATTGTGCTTCTAGAATGTTTTCCCTTTTCTGACAGAAAGGGACACTGGAGATCTTCTGAGCTAGTTATCTCCTGGTCACGTGCCTGGGAAGTGCAGGTGGGCTGTGATTTGCACAAGTGTCCCACCCCGTCCTGTACCTGTGTGCGCAGCCACAGTGCGAGCCTGCCTCTCCTTCCACAATGGTGCCTCTCTGTCCCCACTCCTTGAGCCTGGTGGCCTGCGACCTTCAACAGCATGTAGCAGAATTAGCACGGCGGGAGCTCCGTGACTAGCTCATCACAGGCCACTTCTTATTCCTGGTTCTCTGGAAACGCTCATTCTGGATGAGGAAGCAGGCCACCAACTAAGAATTCTGACCGCCCTGAGACCTCCACGCCAGAGAGGCCATGGTAGCTGCTCCAGCTGACAGTCCGAGCCACGGCCACGTGAGGGATGTGCCATGGATGTCCAGCCCTGTCCAGCTCCAGCTGTCTGCAGTCCCCCTGGCCCCTGACCAGGCTCTCTGGAGAGCCCCACAGACCACCTCCCCGCTGACAGACTCCTCCTCAGAGTCCAGACCCATGAACCCACGAACACACGCAAGGGCCACTGTTTAACACCGCTGATTTCTGGGTAGTTTGTTCTGCAGCAGTCGTAAGCAAACCAGGCCTGCTGGGGCTGAGGAGTGGCAGGGAGGCGTCACCTCTGCTGACTCGGATCAGGACCACCAGGACTTTCGGAAGGCAAGGGTGGGTCTGGTGCACCCCTTTCCCCTGGGAGGCAAGGACACGGGACAAACAGGGAGGTGGCTGGTGTCTTGGTTACCTTTTTTCTCATTGCTAAGATGAAACACTTGACCCGCAAAATGAAGGGAGGAGAGGTTTATTTAGCTGACAGTTTGTGCAGGTCTCAGTCCACACTCAGCTGGCTCCAAGGCAGGGTGGCGAGGCTATGGGTCAGCCATTCATGGTGGCCACAAGCGACAAGAGCAAAAAGGGCAAAAGAGAAAAGCACACCTCCTTCCCTCCCTTATACGATATTCGGGCTCCCCACCCCTGGGTGGTTGCAGCACTCACATCTCCAATCCCAGGGCTAGACAGCAAACCAATCACAAATGTTAGGCTCAGCCGCCTCCATGACTGCGTGAGGCTTTGGGGGGGATATTTAAACGCAAACCGTCATGACTGGCTTCAGTGTTGATGCCATCCAGTAAACAGGGAGGTCACCCTGGAGGTGACAACTGCAAGCCTAGGGCTCAGATCTCAGTGTATGCCCACCCATTGGGACCCGAACTCCCAGGGCCAGGGCTGCTCTTCTAGGGATCCATGAAGGTCTCAGTTCAAGTCCAAAAGCAAATTGGAGCTAATTGGAGCAATCTGCTTTCCGTCTGACAGAGGCCATGCCACCACCCCCGCCATGTAGCTCTAACTTTGTTTTTTTTAAAACATTACCTAGAGAAGCATTTCTGTACAAAATTGTAGAAAGAACGTATCAGTCTCACCCACACGTATTTCCTTTCAGTTTCAACCCAGCCAGTCCTGGCAGTGCCCACAAGCAGGCTGTGTTCCTTTCTTCCTTCCACCCCTGTAATGGTGGGGAGCTGGGTAGACCAGTAAGCCACAATCGGGCCAGCATTCAGAGACCATTAGCGCAGGAAGCAGGGTGAAATCCAGAGAAGCCGTGAGCCGCCGATTGGAAAACACTCCATGAAAGGCCTTTTCAGGCCATTTCTTTCAGGAGGAGTTTGTTTTTGGATTAAAGGAGTTTATTCAGGTATTCACAAATACCCAGACTCTCCGAAGCAGCTGGAATGTGGAAACCCCTCTGTCAAAATCGATTGCTGTCGAGGGGACTGGTGTGTACCCACGGGGGTACAGGATGAAAGGGGCATAATTCGGTGACACGCCTTCAGAGCAGATGAAAGGCCCAAAGCATCCTCAAAAGCACAGGCAGAAATACACCCTGAAATCACTCCTTTCTTTATTTTGGAAGTAGCAATTCCAACAAGAGCCGAGGTGTCGAAGGCATGGTATGCAGCAAAGCTGGGACTAGGTTCTCTCTCTCTCTCTCTCTCTCTCTCTCTCTCTCTCTCTCTCTCTCTCTCTCCTTCTCTCCTCTGTTCCTTTCTTGGGGAAGAAAAATGATGGCTATGTCCTTCCTACGTTTCCTGCATGCCTGGCAAAATGTGCAAATCCTCCTTTCTTGGACGGAGGCTCAGGCAAAGCCATCCCTTCAATGGGCTCCCAGACCCAGCACAAAGGGACCTTGGGCGCAGGGCGCAGCTATTGGAATCGCTCCCTACATAGGGGTTTTTGGTGACAGGCAGTGTCTCTTCCCTGCACACAGACCTAAGACAGCAGCGAGCCGCCCCCGCCCCACCTGCTCTGCTCTCTGACCTGGACGCGCAGGTTTTGCTGAGCACAAGAGTCTGCGGTGGGGGCCTTGACTGGCCTCACCCTGCCTTGTCCCCCAGGTGTCTTCAGATGAGTCCTCAAGCTCCTGCAGGTTGGCGACCTGCCCGGGGACTTGCCCCAAGCAGTAGGATTAGAGCCAAAATAGAAATTTTGACCCCACATGCACATTTTGCTCATGGCCCAAGCTCCTTTCTCCAGGTCCCTCCCATTTTTAATCCTCTAATAGAGATACCCCAACTGTGTTCCAGCATCATTAACACATATTTAAATAATTATGAAAAAATCCGCATTTTATGCGTCCTTAAGCGCTTTGCCCGCCGGGCTCCTGCAGCTGGGTCTTAGGGAGCTCCAAATATTTGGCACCTTTTAATGCATGCGCCAGCCGCTGCTCCGGCACTGCTGCGGTCTCCCGCTGGGGGCCACACAGCACACCTGCCTCCTGCACTCGCACACTCGGCCTTTTCTTCCTCTGCACCCCCGCCCTGCCCCCTTCCTGGCCAAACCCAAGAGTGCAGGATGAATGTGCCATTGAGAAGCAGATGACAGCACTATGGCACCAGGACAGCGCTAGCTGGCGGGCGTCTCCAGCTGTGACCCAGCTGGGCGGAAGGCGTGGGGGACTTCGAGGCCAGGGAGCAGGCACTGGTGTGAAGTGGAAGACAGTGTGTGCACGCATGCACACGTCTGTGCACACATATGCACACATCTGTGCACACATATGCAGATACAGCCGCACACACACCTATAAACACGTGCTCTTATACATACATTCACACACTTGTGCAGGCCCATATACACACATCTGTACATACACATGCATGCGCACACATGCATACACACCTATAAACACATGCTCTCTGTACGTGAACATACTTGCACATGCCTATACATACACATCTATACACATTAACATCTATACACATGTACACAAGTATATGCACACATAAAAAATTATGCACACACAGCCATACACACACACCTAGACATCTGCACATACACACATGCATCTGTAGACACCTATACACACAACGTTTACATGTGCACAAACACACACACCCACAACCCACGAGGATGGAGCGTGTCTCTGTGGTGCTGTGTCACACTGTGTTCACTTGCCATCCCCTTGGCATAACATCTCATCTCAGCTGATGACTGGCTTTAACTGAGGCACAGTGTCCACTGAGGGACAGTGTCCACTGAGGCACAGTGGCCATGCAGGCTGTG
>RJWT010049883.1:0-10939 GCA_004365215.1 Cuniculus paca | reverse complement strand
ACTACATGGCAAGACACTGTCTCAAAAAAAAAAAAAAGCAAACATTGAAGCTTTTATATAGCTTCTTGCTACCTCTAGAGAAAAATGAAGTTCCTTACAATAGGAAATGTATTGTAAATAGTTACTATAGTCATGAAAAGTAATGTGGAAGGGGTACAGGTTCTTCCCTTGCCAGCCCCCAACCCATTTGGCTGCATTAGCTTTACTATTAAATTCTGCATCTACTGGGCACTTGAAACAAAACTCCTATTTTGATGACATCTATCATATTCAAAATGACTTCTTATATTTAATCTTCAACACAGTTTCCCAAGGTAGAAATACCTATTTTTATTCTGGTATTAGGAATAGCCATGTCACACCAGATATTTGCCAGGGACCATGCTAAATAAATACTTTATAGCTATGTAACTCTAAAACAATCATATATCATTTTCCTTTCAGATGAGGGAACTAGGCCTAGGAGATTAAGTAATTTATCCAGAGCCACCAAACCACTATGTGGCAAAACTAGGATTTAAACCTATGCAGTCTGATCTGAAGTCCAGGTGAGCCGACTGAGCGTCAGAGTTAAGCGACCTATTGCAGAGACTTGCAACAAACATAAAAATTCTCCAATCACCCACCACTTCTCCCTACAGTCTGGACCTCTGGTGTGTCACTCTGGAGGAATCCTAAAACGCCACCTAGTACTATGCTTAACAAGCTTGACATTCTAACCAATTGAAAATGAGTTCTATCTACCTTTGATTTCTATTGTAAAAACTGAAAGATACTAGTTTTGATAAAAGAAAAACCTATGGAATTTGGCTGCTAAAACTAGTATTCAAAATACTTTTTAAAAACCTAATTTGAAAGCGAAGTACTTGATTAGAAAGGTCCAAATCTGACATGAGTTCTTTTATATCAGGGTATTTATAAGTAATACAATGATCATTATGTCAAATGAGAAACAGAACTAATACCTGGATTTGTAGTTTACAAAATTGAGATATCCTTGTTCAGTTACAGGTACCAGAAAGTTATGTTGTAAAACTCTGGTCATACAGTTCTGATAGATTGCCTATACAGTTTTTTATTACAGAAGATGGAAAAATGTTGATAGCATTTGATTATTAACACTTTAATGAGAAGCCAGGGGTTGGGGTTTATTTGTGAAGCACTTAGTTTCTCCTCAAGAAGGCAAAGAAAACTCAGATTTTTCTCAGAAGGGTTGAGTGATTTGGTGGGTTGCAGACAGGGGTCTTAGGACTAAAAAGTAGTTATAATTAGCCTTGATTTGTAACTTTTTTCTGCAAAGTACAGAAAATGGTTAAAAAATAAAGCTGTGCAGACTCAATGAAAAGTCCTGCCAACCTCCCCAATTATGGTTTCGCAATGTACCCCTTCCATATTACTTTTCACGACTATAGTAACTATTTACAATAAATTTCCTACTGTAAGGAACTTCATTTTTCTCCAGAGGCAGCAAGAAGCTATATATAAGCTTCAATTACAGACTTTCCCCCTTACCTTCCGTTGTAGAATACAATATACACGAAGACATTCCTCAAACAACTAGGTTACACCTGAACTATGTAAAGTCATTTAATATATATTTATGTCTAGTTTCCTTCACCAACCATTGTTTTAAGAGCCATCCATATTGTGTGGCTCTAATCACTTCATTTTTATTGCTGTATGTGTTTTAATGTATGAACGTAATGGTAGTGTATTTGTCTATTCCATCTTGATGCGAGATTATGAATATTCCTGTACATTTATTTAACTGGTGAAAACAAGCATACTTTTCTATAAGACAAGCTCATGTTGGACTTTGGGTATTTATTTCTTTCACTATAATTCATCCATCAATCATCATACTTTTTATTTTTTTTGGTACCTGGGGATTGAACTTACGACCTCGCGCTTGCCAGGCAAGCGTTTATGCCACTGAGCTAAATCCTCAGCCCAACCATCATACTTTTTTGGACCAGTTGTGGTACCAATTTATTCTTCTACTAACAGTACTGTTTATGAAAGTCCCCATTGCTCCAAACCTTAACATGCGATATCATCAATTTCTACACACACAACATTTTGTGCACGTATAGTATGGATCTTGTAGGGCTTGTTTTTTTTTTTTCTTTTTTCCTTTTTTGGTACTGGGAATCAAACTCACAACTTTGCACTTGCCAGGCTGCTGCTGAGCTATATCCCTGGCCCAGGGCTTGCTGGTTTTTTTAGTTTTTTGCAGCACCAGGGATTGAACTCACAACCTCACACTTGCCAGGCAGGCGCTTAGGCCACTGAGCTAGATCCCAGGCCCTGTTGGTTTTTTATCATTATAAAAATACAATATAAAAACCACACAAAAACAAATGGAGGCTGGATGTGGTGGCTCACACTTGTAATCCCAGCACTCAGAAGGCTGAGGCAGGAGAACTGCTACGAATTTGAGGTCAGCTTGAATTGCACAGAGAAACCCTGTCTCAAAAAGACAAAACCAAAACCACATGGACAGCTGAATTATAATAGAAAGTTCTATCTACCACCAAGGTCAAGAAATAAACCTTCCCCAAGAAATAATCAGTCATTTACAAGACCCCACCATATATTTCATCCTAACTGGTCCCCTTCCCCTAAAATCAACCATCAGTCTAAGTTTTATGTTTTTGGTACTGGGAATTTTAACCCAGGGTCTTCACACTGAGCTGCATCCTCAGCCCTTTTTAAAAAACTTTTATTTTGATCCTCAAAAACAGGATCTCATCAAGTTGTTAAGCTGCCCAAGTTGGGCTCAAATGTGTGATCCTTCTGCCTCAGCCTCCCACAGTGATGGAATCACAGGGGTGAGCCACCCTGTTAGGCCTTCATGTGTTTCTTTATAGTTTTGTTGTGCAATAGTTACAGCCCTGAATACTGTAGTTTATAATCTCACTAATTTAAAGAATGTATTTCTAGCCAGGGATGATGGTGCACACCTGTAATCCCAGCACTTGGGAGCCTGAGGCAAGAGGATCACTATGAATTAGAGGCCAGTCTGGGTTACAAAGTGAGTTCAAGGCTAGCCTGAACTATAGTAAGACCATGTCTCAAAAAAAAAAAAAGTTTTTAAATCTCCTAAAAGTTCTCTTCTATTTTCTTCTCTTCCTTACCATTTATCTGCTATTGAATCTGAACCATTTTACCTACAGTTGCCCAGACTACATAAAATGTTTGCCAGTCTTTTTTTTTTTTTTTAAAATGACCACTTCCAACAACTCATTCAAGGGCATGACCTCATCACCTAATTTCCTTCCACTAGGCCCCACATCCTAGTGATTCTACAACCTCCCAATAGCACCACAGGCTGGTAACCAAGGCTTCAATACATGGGCCTGTGGAGGACACTTTAGATCCAAACTATAAAATTATATGTACATTTATAACTATAGCCAAGTGTGAGTTGATACTTGTGCAGTAAATCAGAACCAAAAATAAGGAAGTGTATATTTTCACTGTTTAAAACCATATATAGTCCTATAGTCTTGTCAAATTTTAAGAAAATTAGATGACAGTTCTGTATTTCATCCCTTATTACTGTCCCTAATGATCTTTTTAAATAATCTCCTTCTCATCACTTCTTGGCCTTTTGGCTAAGATCAAGGGTGTAAAAATCTTTCTCTTCCTTGGACAGATGAATCAACGATTAAAAAGAGGTCAGACTTTAATTGTAAGTTTCTTCCAAATGCTGTTGACTTTCCTGCCTAAACATGTCTTGTTTCTAGCTCTATTTCCAGTGTAAAGTTGTTGAATGAATGAATGGCTACAAAAACATCTCCCTTTGTGAAAGACTGAAACTGTTCACGATCATATGAATGGAATCAAGTAACACAGCCTAAATGACATTAAATTTATCAGGATTCTCATCAGTTATCAAGTCATGCTTAGTATAAAAAATTTCAGAAACATGTCAGAAAAAAGAATCACTCAATTCTCCTTTCCAGTCTTCTAATTCCGAAGTTGCATTTTCACCTCCAGTGGCCAACTTCTCTATCCTTTTGCTGCCTACTCTTGCCTTTGTCCTTTTCCCCTGGGTACATATCCTGGAAAATGTGTTCTATCAATTTGCCCAGAAGGCTTGGAATTGTTTTTGTTTTATATTTAATGCTACTCATTCATATTGGGTAGTCAGAAGGATGACTTGAGTTCCAACTTTGATTTCACCATTGGTTAGGATTCAACTTAAAGGTTTCTTTTAATACCTCAAGTAGTTCAAAAATTTTGTTTTCTTTTTATTAATGATAATAATTAGATTTGATGTTTTACTATGTCCTAGTAGCTTGTCAATCTTAAAATGCTTATACTTTGAAAAGAAACACTGAAGCGAATTGAACAAGAAAAAAACTGCATGGGGTTTTGGAGAGACATCTAGACACAAACCATAACACTTCTCATTCTTCTCTTCAGGCTGTTTCTCCATTTCCCCTTGCACGTGCTCCTGAAATAATACCTGGCTTTGCAGTTTTGCACGTTTCCACTTTCCAGTACTTCTATAATGTCACTTCTGCAACACTGATTTTGGAGATAACAAAACTTCCAAACTGAATGAGTTAATTTCCTTTGATTTTCCCATGAAAAGGGAGCAAAGGAAGGTGGGCAGAGGACAGAAGCAGCTGGCATGCCCTTGTCATACTAGGCCCCCACAACTCACCTAAGCGTGTTTAAAATATCTATGAATGATCGCTGCTCTTCGTTCATGTATGAACTCTGTACCTTAACCACTCTTTGGATATTGATCCTTTGTAAGCATGTAATATTTAATCAATATTAAATCAATACAGCTTAATCATATCTTTTTTTCTTGTATTTTAATTTTCTGTACTAAATCGGCATTATTTACATTAACATTTCAAGTAATTCGGTAAACATTTATTGTGAGCCTGTCATGTGGTGTAAAGCATTTGTTATGCATCACAGAGTATATATGAAACCCCTCCAGGATCTTGCTTTAAAGACCTTGGAGGCTTATCATTGAGAAAATATGGGTATCAATGAGGTACATTATAAATTCACTCTTATAGTAAGGAGATTATTCCAATTGGGGGAAGCCAGGTAGCCAGGGAAGGGTTGGTGAGGATGGCCATATTCAAGTTAAGCTGTGCATTGTGCCAGATCCTGGTTTATTCTTTAAGAGGACAGCAGCCTTCACCTAGAGCTCTGGGAGGCCTGCATCAACAGGTAAGAAGTCTCCACACCCTGCTGGAGAGATCATATGGAAAGCCCTGACATTACATGGAAACAGAACAGGAATGCTGAGGTCAGCCTTCTAGCAGTCTCTAACAAGGAACACACAGCAGACATTTTAGAAGTGGATTCTCTGGCCCTGACCACCTCACCTGAAAGCATGGGGACCAGAAAAAAAACTAGGTTAGCTCTTCCCAACAAAATTGTAGTGTTAAGTCAACAAATTTTGGGGTGGTTTATGAGAGGTCAATGAACAACTGAAATCAAGCTCACATTTTTATTTCCAGGCAATGATAAGCAATGCGATGAGATCTGTGCATTAAGAAATCAACATAGCTACAATGGGAAAGCCTGTAGAAGACATCTGGTGCCAAGAAACCCAGGAAACAAGAGGCACCCAAGCCTGAACCTCACATAACAGTATGCAGGGGGTGTATTGCAGAGCTACTCAATAGATTTGGGGGGGGGGGTACTGGGAATTGAACTCATGATCTTGCGCTTGCCAGGCAGGCACTTTCAATGGAATTTTGTGTTTGGTTGTTTTGAGAGGAGGTCTCACTTTGTAGTTCAGACTGGCCTTGAACTATGTACCCCAGGCTAGCCTCAAACTCATGGCAATTCTCCGGCCACAGCCCAAGTGCTGGGATTACACACATGGGCCATCATGCCTGGTTCGATGGGATTTCTGTATGTAACTGGCCATCAGGGAAGGAGGAAGTAAGGAGTAAAAGTTGGATGCTGAGATCAGGTGACTACAGGATGGTAATATTAAGGATGAATGAGGCAGATGATGAGTTCAACATTAGAAAATGTAATGTTTTGGGCTTTTGTCTTGTTTGCAGTACTGGAAACTGAACCCAAGAACTTTGTGCTGAACTACATTATATGCCTAGCCTTATTTTGTAATTTGAGACAGGGTCTTGCTAAACTGCTTGTCTAAGCTGGGTTGGAACTTGTAATCCTCCTGCTTTAGCCTCCCACAGTGCTGGAATTGTAGATGTGTACACCATCATACTTTGTTAATGTGCTCATCTTAACAGACAAAATAACATTCATAGCTAACAGGTAAAATAACATTCATAGCTACCAATATAACTGTGTAAATAATTAGTCTGGAGTTTAGCAGAATTAAAGAGCTCTAAAAATCAGCTGGTCTTTCTATGATAGGCAAGGATTTAAACCTTAAATTTAAATTCACAACTTTCAAGTGGGTGGGCTAAGCTTTTTCACATAAAACATTATTTACCTTAATTGTCAAATGACTTAGAAACTGGGACGGATATGTAAGTACTTCTCATCCACGGGGGTAAAATGTTTTAAACCTGTTTTTATTAAAACTGAATCGTCTGTGAGCTCACGACACCCTGCCCCTTCCATCCCAAGTACTGCTTACAGTCTCTACTCCTTGACATATTTTCATACAACACTGAGTTATTTTTTAAACCACACATCTTACCGTGGCAGAATCAAACTCCTTAGTATGGGTTATAAAACACTGTGCTGTATAACCCTTGTGGACAAAGTTCCCTCATACTTCTTCCCCCATACATTATTGTCCAGTGACAGTGGTCGGGCTTCTTGACCATGCATTGCTCTTTCCCTCCATTTGAGGCTCTTTGGCCAATTATTCCTTTTCTTTCTTTTATCCTTTGGTGGTGGGGATCAAACTCAGGGCCTCACAAAAGGCTGGTAAGTGCTCTATCATTGAACCCCAGCCCCAGCACCAGTCTTCGACCAAATTATCTCCCTTCGACTTCTTCCCTTCCTCAAGAGAACCTTTCTGACACATCCCAGATATTCTTCCTCACCATGTTCATTCACACATCCCCACTTCTTCAAAGTACTTACCACACACTGATTTCATAAGTTATTTAGAAAACTTTAATACGGGTCTCCTCAGTCAGAACCTTAAGGTTCAAGCAGGCAAGACCATATTTTTTTTTCAGACTGTGGTCTCAGACACAATCCACTACCAGACATGAAGTACAGTGTAGATGCTACAAAAAGTGCTCTTGGCACCTCAGTTTCTTCTCTTTTTGGATGAAGATTAACAAGAGAACCTGCATTACCGAGGGAATTAAAAGAGCTAGTATGTGGAAAATACTAAGAGTATGTCTGGCACATACCATTATGTCTTAATCAAATAAAATGATTACATTATCGGATGTAAGAATTAGTTATGCTTGGAAAATCTAGAATACAGTAAAGTCCTGTAGGTGGTAAACACATAAAACACAGGCTCATATCACAATTAGCAGACGCAGACCTGTTCACCTGTTCCTAGTTTATAAACTTTCAGTCTCCTTAACCCATACCACTTGTATCAGATTTTTCTACCGTCCTACTCTTACTTTTGCAGTACTGGGGGTTGAACTCAGGGCCTTTGTACTGAACTACATTCCCAGCCTTTTTAAAATTTTGAAGTAGGATTTCATTAAGTCCCCTAGGCTGGGCCTGATTGCGATGCTTCCTCAGCCTCCCAGAGTGCTGGAGTTAGGGGCATGAGCCACCACGCCAGCAGGGCTCTCTTCTATTAGCTGCTGTTAGCCTTCAGGATAAAAACCGAAAGCTTCTAATGACTTTTACAAGGGCACTAGGCCTAGGATCTCCAGTCGTTTCCTCAAATTCATCACTGCTCACTACCTCGACATGCTGAATTAGGGGTGCAAATCCCAAAGCAAGGTCAGGTTATTTCTCAGGTATCCTCTTTCCCACAAATTTACTCAACTAAGACACATCACAAAATCTTCGGCCTCATCTCCTCTTCCTTCCAGCAGAGCGAAACGAAACGTCTTCTCGAAACACCCAGGGCAACAGCCACCCAGGCACTGAGCACAATGGAGTGGATATCGGTGTTCTGGGACTATAGCGGGTACACTGCAAGCAGGCAGGGAGCTCGGGCGCAGGCCCAAAGTTGCGCGAAGTTTGGAGACACCGGAGGTTGCAATTCTGGGGTCACCCGCTCCACGTGCCACGCACCGCGGGGTCGCTGGTCGCACCGGTCACGCTCCGCGCTGCAAAGGGGTTCCGACACCCGGGTGGTGTCTTCGCGAGTGCAGGGTGACAGGCGCCCGCTTGTACCCAAAGGCCACGAAGGACGGCCGCGTTCCCCACCGCGGCCGAAGTTCAAAGTCACAGTCCTCGCCTTCCGCTCCCACAGGCCATGGTCTGAGCGCGGACTCCGCCGCCGCCACGGCTTCGGCCCCCGGAGACTGCAAGCCAGGGCAGGGCCACCGGCGGAGGCCGGGGTTCTCTGGGGGTGTCGCCGCCTCACAGCACGCCCAGGAGTCGGCCCGCGAAACTTCCCCAAGCGGCGGGAGGGGCCCTGGGCGCCCAACCCCCGCCGTCGCCAGCCCCCGCGCGCCCCGGGACCCAGCTCGCGCCCCTCGGCTCGGTGGCCCTCGCCCCCTGCCCCCACCCGGCTGTGCCCAGACACCCCTCTCGCGCGGTCTCCTCACCGCCCCGCGCGCCGGACACTTACTCGCCACTCAACTGACCGGCTCGCAAGGCGGTTTCCGCGCTGCGCGTTCTATGCCCCCTAACAGAAGCTCGCAGCTGCGCCGCTACCACCGAGGGCGCCGACGCGCTCCTTCCGGCCCCGCCGCTGCGTCACCTCGCGCCTGCGCACAGCGCCCCCTCCTGACTAAAGACAGGAAGAACCATAGAGGCAAGCCGAGTGGCAGGGAGAAGGGACCCTGAGAGCGAAACCATAGAGAGGCCCGCCTGGCCGCTCCTGCTGCCCATTCAACTTGCGGACCCTTGACTCCCCCATTAGGTGGGAGGACCAAAGGGCCGCAGGTGCTCGACCCCACAAGGTGTCACGGTCTCCACAGAATTCTCAAGGGTGGGAGACACATAGCTAAGGAAATCGACAGAACAACCAGTTAATTCCCCACCTCCCCCACCATGCTCAACAACAAGTGTATTCTGAGGGCTTCCTATGTGCCAGGCACTGTTTTAGGAAGCAGGGGCATCACAGTAAATAGGACTCTGAGCTCTCAAAGTTTAAATTTTAGTTAGCCAAGTCAGGAACTAAAATCCCTGTTCAGCCAGGATGTGTTCAGACAAAAATATAACTAGGAAAAATAAACCCGAGAAAGGGCTAGAGACTGTCAGGGAGCATGCTCCGTGGAGAGGACACCATTGGTGCAGAAAACCGAATGAAGGGAGGGAGCCACTGGGACCACTGGGAGGAGAGACACTTCAAGCAGAGGAGAGCTAAAGGGCAAATGCCTGGTATGTTGGAAAAACAGTAAGAACTGCTAGCGTGGCTACCATGAGGGAGTGGGAAGCAGGGAGGGGGAATGGGGGTTGCCCAGGCAGCAGGGGCCCAAGTTATAAAAGGTCTTACTGAGCGATTTGGAATTCATTCTAAGTGTGGGGGAAGCTACTGGAAGCTTGAAAGCAGTGGTATGAATTGATCTGCTTATGTTTTCCAGAAATCATGCTGGTGGCTATTTGGGGAGGCACATGCAGTAGTAGAAGCTCTACAGAGAAGTAGCAGGAAAGCCAGTAGAAAGTACGTCAGTTGGCTTTCCATTGTTAGGACAAAACACCTGAGAATAACAATTAGGAGGCAAAGTTTATTCAGTTCATAGTTTCAGAAATTTCAGCCCATGATCACTTGGCTCTTTTGCTTCTAGTCCTGTGGGGAGGAAGAAGCATCCTGGCAGAAGGCATCATGGAGGGAAGATGCTTTCCTCATGGCACCCAGGGAGGAGAGAAAGAAGGTGAGGGGTGCACTGAGTGAAAAGGCCAAACAAAATACATTTTTCCAAGCTACACCCCAATGACTTGCTTCATACAGCTAGGTCCCACCTTGTATTAAGAAGAACTATGAACTCCTCAGTCCGATGAAGTTAGAACTCTTATTATCTAATCACTTCCTAAAAGCCCATTAGAGACCATCCAAGCCTTTAATACACCAAGAGTCTAAGTGAGGAAATGGTGGTAATTTGGACCAGTATGGTCCAGAAGGGGGATCATATTAGGGATTTTTTTTTTTTGCGGCACCAGGGATTGAACTCACGACCTTGTGCTTACCAGGCAGGCACTTAGACCAGTGAGCTGGATCCCTAGCCCTGGTGTTTTTGAGACAGGGTCTCACTATACCGTTCAGGCTGGCCTTGAGCTCACTTTGTAGCCCAGGCTGGTCTCGAACTCACAACGATCCACCTGTCTCAGCCTCCTGAGTGCTGGGATTACAGGTGTGAGCCACCACGCCCGGCTCATATTAGGGATTTTTTAAAAAGGCAAGACAGAAAGGATTTCCAGATGGTAAGGCAGTAAGAAGAAAAAGGAGGGAGGAGGGGAAGAAGAGATAACCCAATGGTATTTGGCTTGTGCAATAGGGTGCACTAGATGAATAGTGGCTCCATTCACAATAGTAGGGAAAAATAGGGGAGAAAGTTATTTTGTGTAATGGAGCATGCTTTTGACATGTTAAATTGCTAAGTAGATCTTCAAGCAGGCAATTATATAATGAACATCTTGTACAATAAGGTACAAGACATAGGACATAAGAGGATTCAGAGGCCAGAAATTTCATTTGGGAGTCAAAATAATATATGCTTGCACATACATGTAGAAGCTTAAAATGCTGATATTGTGAAATAGAAGGTAGAATAGTGGTTACCAGAGGTTGAGAAGCCTCAGGAATATGGAGAAAGGATGGTTAACAGGTATGGCGGTGTCGTTGGGTAGGAAAAATAACTTCTAATGTCCTATGGCA
>RJWT010049882.1:0-10941 GCA_004365215.1 Cuniculus paca | reverse complement strand
ACACTCAATGAATAAATTCCAGCAAATGACAAAATTTGCTCTTTTGGTCTTGTTTAGTATGGGATTTTCTCTTTTATGTTCTATATGGCTTTTTTTTTGAAAGTCGAAATAGGCAGTTACAAGGTCATAGGAATGGGGAGAGGAAATGAGATGAAAATAGAAATGCAGAATGAGTAAGTCTGAAAGCTAAGAGCTCAAGAGCAGCATTAAAATTCTTATTAGATGCAGCAAATAACTGAACCCATAGAGGATCAAATCATGATGGAAGAAGATAGATTTGAAATTTCCCTCAGAATGTGAAGAAACAGGAAAAAGATAAGGGAATGACAGGAGAGAGGTTGTTCCTGTACAGAACAGAGAACTAAGTTCCTACTAAAAATGACAGATATTTTGAATTAGTAAGACTAACTGGAACAGGAATCATAATAAAAACTTGCAAGAAATAATTTTCTGTATGGAAACACAGAATATGACTGTCACACTTCAAATAAAAAGAATGACAGTATTTCTGTTACAAGAATAAAGAACAATATCTTGCAAATTTCAGCTGATACTATCTAGTTGAATGGCCTAGGGCCCTTTTCTAAACCTCAGTTTCTTCCTCTTGAGAAGATAGTAGGATGGTCACTGTTTCTCTCTGTTAGAACTGACTGTTATGGTTTCATGAATGTTTTGAGGGCTGGGAGGGGCTAAGATGGTGAATAACTATTTTAACATCTCATTTGAGATAAATCAGGCGAACATTTGGTAGAAATTCCACCAATAATACTATTCTTTAACATCGTTTGTTCCAGTGCGTTGACTAGGATTCCAGGAATGTTCTAAGCATGCCAGATGTTCTCACTGTAACAATGAGACGTCACAGTGTCACACACCATCACCTGCCTTCGTCTTCATGTGCGCAGAACCTGCTGACACAGTGGTATCAGCTGAGTCCATAGAGTACTCTGGAGGAAAGAAAGAGATCAAATAGTACAGCAAGATCTGATGGGAGGCTGGGGTCCTAGTGACTACAGTGGAGTGGAGGTTGGGGGGGGGCGGTCATAGTGTCTAAATTTTGATTATGGACTCTGGCAAACATTCCAGCACACTTCATGGCCACCTTGTTCATGACCCCCACTCACAGTCCTTAGTGTCTTCAGCCCTAGCCATTTTTGTTCTCATAGCTTCTTCCTTTTGGCCTATGCACCTAGAAGCTTTTCTGGTGTATATTCGAAATCAAGCGTTCAGAGTGAATACAGGTTTTCCTTTTGCTCATTTTCAGAGCCTGAGTCTCAGAGAATGGCAAGTCCAAATCTTAAAGACCACTGCCATAACCAGGGCTAGAGATGGGCTCCGTTAAGAAATGGAACTCATAGTTCATGATTTTCTCTCTGTAGTGTGATTTCTTGGTAGGAAGCAATACTGCCTCACTTCTTTTCTTCCCTGATTTCTTGTGTCAACTCGTGTGTGTGTGTGTGTGTGTGTGTGTGTGTGTGTGTGTACCCGACAGACCTACATGTGCTCGACTTCAAGAAGCAACTGGCATAAATTGCTGCGTGTGGGCCAACACTCTCTCCTATCTTACCGAGTCCCATTCTAAGGTCTCCAAAATGTTACTCGGCCGCCAGATTTTCAGTGGCAATAAAATAAGCAGAAATCATCAACTCTAGGAGCAACAAACATGTTTAGAAGAAAAATGGCAGACAGTGAAGACCACTGGGAAGTGTTTCAAAGTATTTTCCTCGCACAAGCCCGGGGAAAGGCAGCTGCCAGATCGTCTTGGCTCCTGCTCTCGATTTACGCAACAGTCTGGGTTGCCCCAGTTGTGACCATGCATTGTGGCTTTGGGCTTCATAAATTCAGGCCCAAAATGTAGTTTATTTTTGTTATGACTCCATCCAAAAGGTTGCAGGGAAGCCAATTCCCCTCATCCCATTACAAAAGGTATAACACATGTTTTTACCAGCCTGTGGAGCTCCGTGCTTAGAGGTAACAATGCGTGCTTTGTTTCTGCACAAGGTTCCCATGAAGTGTGCTGGAATCTTTGCCGGAGGTGGGCTGCCCTCTCCCAAGAGGGCTCGCCGTCCAAGGAACACTTCAGCGTGCTTAATGGCCTGCTTGGGCCTCGCCTTATATGGAAGTTTCCCTTCTGCACAAGGGAATGACAACCACTTAGCATGTCAGTCACCTGAGAGCAGATGACAGCAAAAATTCCCCTCTGCTCTTATTCCCAGGAAGTCCTATCTGCCTTGAACTCTTGCTCCTTGCACCCACTCTCTGATAATGAATTTGGGAATGCCAGCAGGTTTAGAGGGAACTCGGAGTCGTGTAGAGAAGTTAGCCAAAAAATTCCATGTTAAGAAGCACGGAGGACTGTGTTCCCCACACCCTGGTAAGTTAGTTAATAAGCTCAAGGCACAAGAGACCCCAAAAGAAATAGAAGAACCAGACTGAACAACAAAGTAGGTGCTTGATCATGTACATTCATATGTAATCATTTAATTTAATTTAATTTAATTTATTCTTAGGTCAAAGTTAACAGAAGTAACTATTTATTCATTAATGATTATTGGTTAATAATTCTTAGAACCATACGGAAGTGTCCTCATACTCACAAAGTCTAATATGCTGGCCCAGTAAAAACAATATCCCTGGGAGGTTGAAAAGAGAATAAATGAATTTTATTGGCCTATATATATATATATATATAATATGTAATGATCACATTCCTCCTTGGGAATTTGTACTTACACATAATATATCTTGATTCTTCTTTTTTTCTCCAGTTCTCTCCCTTCCCTTGCAGGCCCTCTTTTAGTGCTTTGGATCTAGTATCTCATTTCATTGTCAGAGCAACCCTATGAGATAGGACTACCTTTAGCCTCATATTGCAGGTGAGCAAACCAAGGCACAGAGAGTTAAGGAACTTGCCCAAAGTCACACAGGTAGTTTATGGCAGCCTAGGGTTCAAACCTGGGCAGTCTGGCTCTTTGAGGATTTTAATAGGCACTGATGGGGGGGAGCCATGGGTGTGCACAAAGCAAGCACAGGGGAATGGGGCCAAACCCAGTTGAACCAGAGCAAGTGTAAGAAGGTATTGGGAAATCACACCTGAAACATAATATACCACCATTTTGTAGAGAGCTTTGAATGTATCATATCTGACATACCATAATCATTATTACTACTAATAAAAACCAGCATGTTACAGTCTTCTATTGTTCATAGTATCAATAATAGTCTAGCTTTGCATTTACAGGTGCCTAAAGAGGCCACCAGCTGACAGATTCACCAGCTGCATTTCCCTGTGCCCTTGTGTTACAAGTGATTCACACCAATGTCAAGCCTGCCCCGTGCCACATACACTCCATTTTTACTTAAAAAAAAAATCTCTGGTATTATAATTGCATTCTTAAATGACTGCTTTACCATAAAGACATTTTTAAAGCATACTATATTCCATTTCTAGTAATGGCTAAATTTTCCAGGATAAACGTGTTTTGGGGTTCATGCAGAATCATAAGAAGAGACAAAGAATCAGGTGTTTTTTCTTGGCAATCATTTGCATACAAAGAACCAGCGTTTCTAAGAAGGCCTCATCAAACACAATTTCACTAGACATTGCTTATGGGAGTAGGGGTCAACACATACTGAATCAAAAGTAATGTTCTCACTTCTAAAACACTATGACTCCATATTTTTACTGGCCACTAGCTGCACTTATTCTTTTGGACAGTTTCACCAAAATACCATTTGAAAGGATCTTTATGCTATTAGGTACTGGTGGCCATCTTCTTATTTACAAGTTTTATCAATTCTAGGGGACTTACTTCATAAATCATTGGAATGAAGTGGAATTGTGGTTTTTTTTTTAAAATTTCACTTTAATGGAGTGACCAAGCAGATGAAGGAAGGAGAGAGGATCTGAATTTTTCTACATGGCTTTGGGGAATTGGACTGCCCTTGTACAGGGACCTCATCAGTGGCCCAGCTTCTCATTTGTTACGGTTTGTATATAGATGGCTCCCCACAAGCTTCATGTAGTCATGGAAGTGACTAAATCTAGGGTTTGTAATTGACTCATTGTGTAGTGCTGAGATTGGTGGTGTGAGTTCCTGCCCAGGTGTGGAGCCAACATACAATGTAAGGTCGGAATGGGGGCGTTTCTCTCTCTTTGGCATGGTTTGCTCTTGCCGCTTGCAGCCGCCATGAACAGCTGCCCCTCAGCCACACCACCCTGCCTTGGAACCAGCTGAGTATGGACTGAAACCCCCAAAACTGTAAGCTAAATAAACCTCTCCTTCCTTCACTTTGGGCGTGAGGTATTTTGTCACAATGAGAGAAAAGTAACCAAGACAGAATTTGGTACCAGGAGTGGGGTCATTGCTGTGACTGAATCTGACCATGTGGTTCAAGAGCCTCTGGGAATGGCTTGTGGGAAGAGTTTAAAAAGGTTCGGAGATGTTGCCTGTACGCATAGAGGTGGAATGGCTTAGGCTGTGCTACATGGAAGATTCAGGTCAGAGCTAAGGAGACCAGAAGGCTGACAGAGAGCCTGCTGGTAAAGACCAGGCTCAGGAGGTTTCTGCCGGGAAGAAGGACTGCATTGGTTGTTGGACTCCACATGATGTGTGCTATGGCATGGCAGAAAGTTTGTCTGCATTCTGCTCGTGTCCAGAGATTTTGCCTGAGACTGAGATTAAGGGCAGTGGCCTGATTAATCTGGCAAAAGAAATTACAAGGCAGTCAAATGTTGAGGCAGTGGCATGACTATTGTTGGCAGCTTTTAGCCAGATTTATGTTGGAAATCAAGAGCAAAGAGCCCAACAAGGTGATTTAAAATGTTGTGAGTTTGGTTGGAAAGCTGTGGACTGTAAAGATAGAGCTAAAACCTTGATAGCTGAGGAGGAACAAAGAAATACAAAAGATGGCCTGGAGGCATCCCAGAAAGCAGCAAGTCTCGAACCTTTGCAGCTTCCAAACTGCAAAAGTGAAAGACTTTGCCCAGGGGAGAAAGCTGCAGAGCGCCACATTCCAGAATGGCGACAGGGGCCACACGAGGTTCCAGAATGGTGGTGACATAGAGAATCTGTTCCTTGCAATCAGATTCCAAGTGCCCAGCAATCCAGGCACTTGACCTCTATGGCCAAGAAAGAGGAAAGCCTGCCTACTGCTCCAGCCAGCAGCAGACCTTGGCAGCATCCATGCATTGCTGGTTTTAGGCACATGGAGAATGCACACATTCTGAGGTTGAAAAAATTTCCACCCTGATTTCAGAGGGCCTGGGAGGCCAAGCAGTGCGCCCCTGAGAGGCCAGTGTGTGAAGCTGTGAGTGTGAAGCCAAAGTGGAGACCCCAGAAGTTTGGAAAAGCCAGGAACATTCATCATCTAAGGAAACCTGCAATGGGGGAGCAGAGCCAGCACAAGAGAGATGCCATGGGATCAGTGACCACTACAAGTGCCATCGGGGTGGAGCCACACAAGCCCTTTGGAGCTCACAATTTGCCACAGATTGCTTCAGATGCTGGATATACAGCTACGAGACTTAACATTTTCCCTGATGGATTTTGGACTTACTTTGGTTCCAATGCTTTGTATTCCCCTGTGTGTAACTTTGGAAATGGTAATGCCTATCTTGTGCTAAATAAACCTCTCCTTCCTTCACTTTGGGTGTCAGGTATTTTGTCACAATGATAGAAAAGTAACCAAGACATCATTCCTTTTTTTACCTTGGCTCAAATATCTGAGGTTGACAGCATTGTATTGGAAACAAGATTATGATGTTTCATATGTTAAATGGCCTATAGCACCATTCTGTTTTGTGTTACTTTCTTTTTTTTTTTTTTTTGAGACAGGGTCTCACTATGCAGTTCAGGCTGACCTCGAGCTCCCTTTGTAGCTCAGGCTGGTCTTGAACTCACAAAGATCTTCCTGCCTCAGCCTCTTGAGTGCTGGGATTACAGGCATATGCCACCACACCTAGCACCCTGAATGTGCCGGATCTCATCTGTGTCACTTCTATCATTACTTTGTTATGCATTTGTGCTCTGGATTTTGGGACTGTACTTTATGTTAGTGTGTGATGATGTATTATTTGCCAAGGCTCCTATAGCAAAGTATCACAGTTTGGGTGACTTAAACAATGAATGTTTGTCTTCTGACAGTTCTGGAGGCTAGAAAGCCAAGATCAATGTGTTGGCAGGATTGGTTGCTTCTGTGGCTTATATCCTTGGCTACCTTGTCCCTGTGTCTTTACCTGGTCCTGTTGTGCATCACCACTTGTGTCCTGATCTCTTCTTATAGATACCAGTCCCATTAGATGGGGCCCACCTTGATTATCTCATTTGAACTTAATGCCTCTTTAACACCTGTCTCCAAATACAATCACATTCTGAGATACCAGGAATTGGGGCTTCCTGTATTTTGAGAAGACACATAGTACAGCCCGTAACAGATAATTTATAATTTAAGAATTTATAATTCTATGGAATACTTTAATTATAAAAATTAAAATATTAGGGAACCTTGTATAATGAAGACCAATTTTGTTGTCTAGAACTGAATGTGTGATCTCCGCCTTTGCCACTTCCACCCAAGGCTCAGTGCTGAGCAGTGTAACTAGGATGCAGGACTGCAGAGATGAGGAAGTCTTGGTTCCTGCTCCCAAGAAGCTCAGAATCCTTTTGTTTTCATCTTTGGATAAAAACATCCATGGCTAGTGTCAAAGGTATCTAAGTTGGAGACCATGGTCATCACTTCCTGGCTCTGCTCTGCCATTTTAATCCTAAAGATCTCTGGGCTGGTAAATATGACTTTACTGGACCCATGAATGAAAATTGTACCCCTCAACCTTTGTAAGTGCAGGAGCAGTGATTTCAGGTTGGACAATGGTGAGAATGCTAGAAATTGAGATTGCGGGTAAATTCCTTGAAATGAGCATATTGAAGGACAGAAAGGGCAAAAGGAGATGCATGAATTAGGAAACACCAAGGCCTTTAGCTTGTCTTACTGGACACAAAGATTGTTCACCAAAATGCTCCTACCACCGGCCTATTAGACCCTCATTAAAGAAAAAAATATGTAAAAATATTAGCATTCATGTGATCCTGCAAAAATAATGTAATAAGAATAGAAAGAAGAGTTCCACCATGTTAAGAAAGGAGGGAGAGGGAGAGAGAGAATACCAAGTACAGTACTTGAATGAGATTGGCCTGAAATGGTCATCCAAGGGAAACAAAATTCCCTTCTTATCTTAGGGGCTGTGTCCTAGGCTGCATGTGTGTGCATGCAGCAGAAAGCTAACCTTCTAGGTCTAGGCCACATCCAAGGAAGTAGTTGAGACTGGGGCAAACCAGAATGTGTTATTTTTTCTAAAGGCAATGACAACTATGCAGCTCCAACCAATGGTTGTCATGCAGAAAAATTTTAAATATTGGCAACCAATTTAAGACTTTCTTAAAGTCCCAAACAAAATATCTCTTGGTCACTAATTTGCATTCTCTGTTCTACAATAGGAATCAGATCTTTGTAGTTGAACATCTGGAGCAGCAAGTGCAATTCAAGACAAATTTCCCAAAGAGGAAAGTGCAGACAGAAGTCAGAATAATGCTTGCTCCCCCATCCCCATCCTCATACCTGGCTTCCTCAGCAAATTGTACAATCTACTTAAGGCGCTATGTTCATGTGCATCTTTCAAAATATACCTGAATCCAGCCAGGCAACCCTGGATTTTTGCAGGCATTTCTGTTTCATTTGCTTTCAAATGTTTTTTTTTTCTCAGGGTTGCACTCAGAGAATGTCTAAACAAAGTGGAAACTGTGGTTGAGTTGGACAAATGCAAGAATATCCTCACTTCTGCATCTTCCCTAAATATCCATGGGGGAAGGACTACTTTAATAATAAATTATTCAAATGTGTATTCATTCTTAAAACATTTTAAGGATGTTTACATTGAAACCAGATGCCTGCTCCACAGATGGGGCCCCCATTTCTGTTGATTTTACAGCTTCGCTGCTCCTTAAGTTTTCTCAGTAGGGTCTTTGTTTCCCTCACAAGTTGAAAAGAATGTTTCTTTTGTTTGCTTTTCTTTACCATCAGGGCTGACCAGGCTCTGGAGGGAACTCCGGCCATTCTGTGAGTTGGCCAGCATCCCTTCCCTTTCACTCCTGAAAGTCACTTGCGTACAGAATGACAGATTGTCTCTGAGATGCCCTGTGCCTGGGCTTTTCCGAGCTCTTTTTCCCTCCATGTGGTTGGAATTTTTCAGCAGTGTGAGCAACAGTTAGCTAATTCTCCCAAATAGAGAAGTTGAGTCTGTTCTAGACACCCGTAGAGCAAGATGAAACTAGGACTCCTAGGGAATTTCAGATGGACCATTCATGTCCTTGGAACCCTAAGCTTTTATTTCTAAACTGAGCTCAGTTCACAGTGAAATGAAGATCTGGAAGACTCCTTCAAATTCCTGCAGATATTGGCCTAAGGGAATGTGGGGAGAATAGCTATTCCCAAAGTTGCCCTTGATTTTACTGGTTGGCAGTTGAACATACAGCAAGAACCAGAAAGACAACCATCCAAATCTAAGGAAAAGTGAAAAGTGTTCAAGGTGGACTTATTGAGTACCTGATAAGTACTGCTAAGGTCTATACTGGGAGTACAGGAGTGCATCTGTCCTGATAGGGATAATAGAAGAGTCCAGGTTATTATAATATGGCAAATTATATGGAGAAGAACACATAGAGTAATGGGGACTAGAGTAGGGCATACAGTGCAGGCTAGGAAGGATAAAGGTACGATGACAAAAGACTTTGGGATGGAGGTGAAACCCAAAGGGACTCTGGGTAGGAATTAACTAGACCACAGCTTCTCAAACTTTCACGTGGTCAGCAATCACTTAGGAATCTTGTTTTATTGATGATTCTGACCCAAGAATCTAAGGAAGAAAACGAAACTTTGCATTTCTGAGGCACTCCCATGCAGTGCCAGTGTGACTTTGAGTAGCAAGTTCTCAATGGTGACTTGATGTGGGAAGATGGAAAGATGGATTTAGGAAAACATTCTAGGCAGAAGGAATGTTGTGTCAAAACACCTGGAGGTATAGGAGCATTTGGAACATTTGAGAAAATGCAAAGGAGAGAAAGGGGAACAAAAACTTGAGCTTGATAGTAGAAGTGGTGATCAAATTGTGAGGGGCCTTGATGGTATACTAAGGGCCTGGGGGTTTTTCCTGAGGAAAACAGAGTTTTAAGCAAAGCACTGATAAGAACCACTTCCCTTTAGAAAAGTCACCCTGCTAATACTGTGACAGATGGACTAAGGACAGTGTCACCTTAGAGGCAGGGGAGCAGGTGTGTTCATCTACTCGAGAAAAGATGAGGTCTTGAATGTAAACAGTAGCAGTGGGTAGAGAGAAAAAGCAACCACCTTTGGCATAGTACAAAGTTGGAATTATAAGTATGAGATATGAGAGAGAGAGAGAGAGACAGACAGAGACAGAGACAGAGACAGAGAGACAGAGAGAGAGACCAGCTCATGACCTGGCTGGTTTTTGACAATAGTTGAAGTTCACTCATCCTCCATCTCGAATCTGGGAACAGTTCCCTGTTCCAAAAGGTGATGACTGGGAACAAAGATGCCACTTGCAGTTTATAAAACACTAGACCCAAAGTTTGTACCCATGACTCCTTCATTCAAGTCCAGTGTTCATTTTTACCATACCTTGTTGCTTCTAGAGTATTCAATTCAAAGCTGCAGAAGAGAAATCAGGACATCCACATCCAAACTAAGCCATGGGAATTCTAATGCCTAGGCTTGACCTATACAGGACCCAAGTAAGCGTCCCCATCCCAAGGTGACCAGTGTGCGTTATCATTGTCCCCAAAGCACTTGAATTCTGCTCTAATAAATGGGAGAGGGAAAAATGAGGGGGTACTTCTTTTCTCATTTTGTCCAAAATCTCACTTTTCTTTCTTCCAGAAGCATATTTAAAGAAAGCAGTGAAGGACCTGTCAAGCCATTCCCTATCGTTGGGGACCATTTTTGACAAAACATGAATTTCTGCCCCATTGGGATTTCTGAGTTTCAGAAGGAGTCTGCATTTGGTGGTCTGGCTGAAGCAAGTCTGGTCTGCAATTTCTAACATGTTTCAAACTGCTTTGCCAATGTAAGAATTTTCCAGGTTCATTTTGCAGGCTTATCTGTATAGGGAACTTGCTCTAATATTCCAGTCATTAAAATCATTCATTGCTTATGAAATGAAAAAAAAAAAAAGGGATTGACTAGGTTTAAAAGTCCTCCAAATCATCAATTCTTGATTTATGAAACATCATTGAGCCCTACTTTTAGCTTCTCAAAATAAAATAAATATTATTTTTGTCTACTTTTAAAAGCAGTACAAGTTTATATGGAAATTTTGAAGAAAAGTGTAGAGAAGACTAAAAAGAAAAAAAAAGAGCAATCATAATTTCGCTGCCAGAGTCTAACCACTGTCAACGTATCGCCCTGTGTCCCTGCCATCTTTTGATTTTGTGTGTGATGGCTTGGATATGAAGTGTCCCCCCAAGGACTCCTGTGTTGAAGGCCTGGTGCTCATTGCAGCTGTGTTCAGAGCTGGAACTTTTGGGAAGTGATCGGATCATGAGGGCTCTGACCTCATCAGTGCATTCATCCCATGACAGGTTCATAATTTGATAGATTGTTGGGAGGTGATGACATTTAGGAGCTTGGGCCTAAATGAAGGGATTGGCTTACCCTAATTGCATGTGAACCTCCCGATAGACTCCACTTCTTTGAAATCTCAACTCACAACATTATCACATTGAAGATAAGGCTCTGGATAACATCCAAATGATAGCCATATTCATAAATTCAGTGCTTATTGATGGGAGTATGGCTGAGGGCAGAGCACTTGCCTACAGTATGTGAAGCTCTGAGTTTAAATCACATGACCAGAAAAAAAAAAAA
>RJWT010049881.1:0-10926 GCA_004365215.1 Cuniculus paca | reverse complement strand
TTTTAACGAAACTAAAAGATATGTGCATAGCAAAATAGTTCAAATGGCAAAAACTTTTAAGAAATTATTATCCTCAGTTTTATTCTAAAAGTCCTACTATACCAATCTGAAACACAAAGAAAAAGAATGCTACATTTGACATAGAATGCATGTCAAGATGAGTGAGTTAAAAATTGAGTCCAAATTTTATGTATTAGTGTCTGGTGTTTGTAGTGATTGATAGCTTCTGATAAAGAAGAACTTAATTAACTAAAGATATAGGTTATCTTTAAAAATTGTCAACTTATTATATCAAGAAATTAAATTAGAAAAGTTCTTAATAAAGTGGGTCGGCAGAATTATGTATATTTATATCCTTTTCCAAACCAGGATATGGATCTCAAAAGAATGTCATATTTTAGCTAAATTTCTATGCAAGAAAAAAAAAAAAGAATTTATCATCAAAAATCAATTGGCAACAGCAAGATGAACACCAGCTACTTCGTACCGGGGAGTAATAAACAAGGCTGTATAAAGAATGAATCATGTCAGATTAATCTAGTTTCCTTATATGTCAGAGTGACTTAGGAGATCAAGGAGAAGCAATAGATTAAATATATCTTGATGTTAACAAGATTTTCAATGCTTTATCATTTAACACCATCAATCATTAACAAACAAGGAAAAATGTGGCCAAGTCCATACTTAATGGATGGATTGGCATATATTTGGAAAGTATTTGGTATAATGTCAATGGTAGCAGGGATGAGACATGGGGTCACACCAAAGCCTAATGCATTCCATGACGTTTAACATGAATTAACATTATCTTCTGTAAATTATTTCTCTTTCCAACAGGTCATATTTTCCTTTGACAGAAAATAGCCGAACATTTTTTACTTCAATATGACCTTACAAATTTACAGAAAATGGAGAATTTTGCAATAATCTTCACAATTATACAATTAGGACAATAATAAGACCTACTCACTGTTAGTGTAATAGTTAACGGAATTTATGTAGAACAGTCATGACATTGCTTGACATAGTAACACTGCAATACATGGTACTTTTTTCAATTATTTCCATCTGTGTATAAATTGGAGATTATCAAACACACATATCACTTTGTAGGTACTGTGTGGCATATTTTCCACATTTAGTTCACTGTCCGTTAGTGTGAGATGGTTTACTTTCATATGGTCTGGCAAACCCAGTGAATGGAAAAACCTCAAAGATTATATTACAAATATTATAACAGACAAAATTTATAAATTTAAAATGTCATTTCTGCACACTTAAGAAAACTTCGAAATTACCAAGGAATGAGAGTCACAATTTGCATATAATTGCTGTTTAAAATTATATAATTTAAAAATTATAACCATTGGTTCTAACACCTATAAGGGTTTAACAGATTTATCTCTTCCTACATCAGAATTGTTGCACAGGTTTATATTTCCAGATATATGTGCATCTAGCAAATATTTACTTTAATTTTAAGTAATGTATTTTAATTAAAGCTGTATCATTACATATATATTAATATATATTACTCCACAATATCAAGTAACAATATATATATTAATAATTTGTTTTAAATTAACCCATACTTGAGGAATTTTTCTACTCACTTAAACCTAACTTCAATGCTATACTTCTTTGTATACCTGCATGATAAAATGCAGTTATTCCATGCAAGTAAAATTATTTAAAGTGAATTCATTTTTTATGTGGAAAATTTAGATTTTGGTTTTTTTTGTTGTTGTTCATTTTTTTTTTTTTTTGCAGTACCAGGGATTGAATTCGCAAGCTCATGCTTGACAGGCAAGCATTTATGCCACTGAGCTAAATCCTCAGCCCTATTTTTCTATATGCACTCAACTCAAAATACCTGTCAGCTTAAACATATTCCAAAAAATAAGAATATACAACATGCTTATTACATTTTCTGCAGTATATCTGTGCCTTTGTCCATGTGGACTGCTATAACAAAACATTATAAGCTAATTGACTCATGAGCAATATAACATTATTTCTCACAGTTCTAAATGAAAAATCCAGTATCTAGATGCCAGCAGATTTAAGTGTCCACTGAGGGCTTGTGTCTTCAATCATCTCACTCTAACCTCACATGATTGGAGGGGAGAAGGAGTTCTTTAGGATATCTTTTATAAGGACACTAAGCTATTGTGAAGGTTTCAACTCCAAGACCTATTATCATTCAAAACATGGAAGCCACCCACCCCCAACCACGCGCAGTACATTTACTTTGGAAACCAGTGTTTCAACATGTGAATTTGGAAGAAGAAACAAATGTTCACATGATAGCATCTTCCTGGCTTAATCCTTACATAGAAGCGATGCTTCCTTGCTCCTAGAAATCAAGTTCTTGCTCCACCAAGCCTTTTTTCTTATGCAAGAATCTGTCTAAACAGTTTCAGTCGCTTTACAACTTAAGACCATACATAAGTCTATTCCAGTTACTAAAACAAAATACTATTCTTCCTCAGACCATATTCTATCTTCTAATTTCTTCCATTTCTTGTATAGCAAGAAATATAATTAGTTGCGATGTTAGTGTGAGTTCTAAGAAAAACGTTCCCAACCTCAACACTTGTACCTTAACCTTATCAAAGCAAGACTTTTAGACACACAGAGTATTTTCAGATGAAACGCCATGTTACTGAGATGTTATTGTAATTTATTCAGGTAGGCCTTATTTCTGCAGTCCTCAGTCAATTATTTATATTTGTGATCTGTTGAACCATGTAACACATGCAAGACATTTGGTTGGGGAAGCAATCTTATTATAACAGAAGCATGAAAATGTGGTTAGTTATATTAATATGGTGTTACATTTTAATACCACTAATGTTCTATCATGCAATTGAGCATTATGAAAACATTAATGTACAAATATGAGGAATTTTTCATAGTTGATAAAAATGATCATAACTACTACCATCCCACTGATAAAATCAAATCACATATCCAAGCCCAAAGCAAAAGGGTATGACATTTTACATGAGGATATCGCAGGGGTATAGAAACACAATTTTCAAACAGAAAAGAAATAATTTTCAGCAATATTTCAATTTTCTGCATAAGCTCTTGTGACATCAAGCTCATCTAGAGGTGACACGAAGAGTATTGTTTTTATGATATTATAATGAAATATGCAAGAAAGGCTACAAAGAAAAGAGATTTGTTTGGCTAACAGTTGCAGAAATTCAGTGTTGGAAAGGCACGACTGATAATGATTTTCTTCCTGATCGAGGTCCAAGGTGGAGAGCATATCATGGCAAGAGAAAGAGAGTGATGTGGACGTGCGTGCGTGTGTGTGTGTGTGTGTGTATGTGTGTGAGTGGGTGCATGGGTGTGTGTGTGCATGTGTGTGTGTGTCCTGGTCTCTCTCCCACATCTTATAAAGCTCCCAGCATTGAATCATGATGGATTCATCCTGATAACCTTGTTTAACTCTAATAATCTCCCAAAAACCTCACCTCTGAACACTGTAGTAGAATTAATTTCCATTCTCTTAGTTACATTGGGGTTAACTTGAAACACACAAAACTTTGAGGGACACACTCAAACCATATTCAAATAGCATCCTGTAGATGACAGCATTCAAAATTATAAGGCCTGGGTAGAAACATAGTGTATTTAAATAAAAACATTTATTACAATTCAAAAATTCTATGAATTTCCCTAAAAATACTCCCCTGTGTTTTGAACACACTTATCTTATTGTTCTTGCAACTTTTTGCAGCAGTTCTGTAAATCTTTCATGAATGTCTTTACGAGATATATTCAATGATTAGGTGGATATGGTTGACAAATACTATCCAACAGGCAATCTAGTGAAACTTTGTAGTGTATCCTCATCCACTGAATTTGGCACCATGGAACCTTGGGTTCTTCACCAAAGTCAAAATGACCGTGAAAAGTAAAGGTTTTGAACTGATTAACAACAGTGAAGCAGCCATAAGAGCGCAACTAAATCCACGAAAGAGAACCGTTAAGGACTGCTTCAGAAAGCAACAAGAGCAATAGGATAAGTGTATTCAAAGTGAGGGGGAGTATTTTAAGAAGATGAATGGCAATGTGCCCTCAACTGTAATATTTTGAAAATTTAAACATTGATAGTATTTTGTGATCATGTCTCTTTTTTTTGTATTTATTTATTTATTTGTCTTTTTGAGATAGGGTTTCACTGTGCAGTTCAGGCTGGCCTTGAGCTCCCTTTGTAGCCCAGGTTGGTCTTGACCTTGCCACCATCTTCCTGCCTCAGCCTCCTGAGTGCTGGGATTAGAGGCATGTGCCACCACGCCTGGCTCACGCCTCCTTTTTTATCCCTGTAATTTATTTTCTTCTCTTTGCCTTAATCATTGGATTCTAGACTCACTTCCTCACCAGCAACTACTATCCTTATTCATTACCCACACCTACTTTCCTTTAATGAGACTCTAACAGTAAATTGAAGTTTTTCTTTCCTTGGATGTGAATTTATTACAGTAAATCAGTGATAGTCAATACCAAAGATTTTATCTGATCTTACATAATCATGTTGTCTAAATAAAACAGTCACTGAAATATAATTGTACGATTTAGGTTCATTTCTTTATCTAGGAGACACAGTAATGAGGGGAAAAGGTGTCTATTTCTGGGAAGCCTGTAAAGTTACTAGATCTTAATACCACAAAGTTTTTAGGAATCAGTAATTCAGAATCTCCTATTTTCAGATGAATAAAAATAGGTTAAGTTACTTGTATAAATCTCTTTATTCATGGAAGAGGTAGGCTTGCCTCCAAATCATGTCCTCTTTCCATTATGCCATGCTTATTACTCATAGTCATGACAGATAGTGCAAGGTAATCCATTTATGAATAATTGCATTTTTAAATTCTTATAATTATTACAAAAAAGAAGTTGTCAAAAACAGCTCTGGAACTTCAATCTTTTAAAGGAACCAAATGTGCAACAGGCATTAGTTGTTTTTCTAGCTAGTGAGCTGGGTCAATAAATTGATGCGGATCTAGTAACTGTGTATCTTTTTCTCAGACTGTCTCCTGCCGTGAATGTTCACCCTATTTTGGAGGCAGATATTTTCTAACTCCCCAAATGTAATACCCAGGAGATAGAAACTTATTTCACAATTCTCCTAGAACTGTTGTCAGGAATAGTTAATGACTGTAAAAATTTTAAGAAAAAAGTATGCCATGTAAATGTTTTATAGCCAATATTGTATTCCCAGTAGATCTGTAATGTTTAGACCTAATAAGTACGATCCTTTAACTAGTCATTCTGTGGCTGCACTATAGAGCTTTTGTGCTGGGAGTCAGCAGTTTTTCCAGTCTATAAGTAATGACAAGTATTTACTGCATATTTATATTATATTCATTTGTTACTTGTCAAAATTCTAAAAGAAGTTGGTCTTTAGGTTGAATAATTGCTATTTAGTTTGAAAAATGAATACTCGCTATTGCATTTTGAAAACAGGCAGAATGAGCATTCACAAAAATTGATATTTATTTGACTGTCCAGGGAGCTATTCAGAGCAATGGGAAATACAATGCCAAATTTGATGCTCTGGATATATATTCCATCTGCAGAGTTTTATTAAAATAAAGTCTTTTCCCCAAATCAGAATCTGGTAGGAGAAATGGACTATAAATTATTGGTGTTATCTGCAAACTACTATCCATGGTAGCCTTACTCTTGTTATTTTGTAAGGCCAAAAGAAGCAGCTTAGAATTATATATATTTTTGCTCACCTTTAACCCCTTTTAGTAGGAGCTAGGCCCATGTCTGCTTGCTGAAACATTACCCAAATGAACCTGCTGGCAGTTTGTCTATTTCTTCTCATTACACTAATACAGAAAATTAGCTAGGAAGCATGCCTTGTCTCCCATTAGACCGCTGGCACATTTATAAGGACGTCATCGAGATTGTTCTTTCATCCCATCTCTGGATTCTCTCTAGGTAGTTGCAGCTCTCTAACCACTTACAATTTTTCTTCATTATCCTGCAGTACGAGTCTATGGAGAGTCTTTTGTTGCAAGTGGCTCTAGACATGGGTGTCATTTTGCCCATTATTAGGTCAGTGGTGTGAGTTTTGAGAACAAAGACAGTGGACATAGAGGTTAGTGTTAGATATTAAAGTCACTAAATTACCACAAAGGACTCAGAGAGGAAAGAGATCATTGCTCTGGTTTTCACAGATCATGAACGAGTACCAAATGACTTTTTCAAGATCAAGAAAACCAGCGGTATGTGGAGAGAAGATTAAAACAACTTAAACCCTCACAGCAGAATATTTTGTAAGAATAACAGGTGCAAGCCGCATTCTTTTTTCTTTTTCCTTTTCAGATCCCCCCCAGGTAGATTGTGGAGTGATTTTTCTCCCCCTTTAATATGAAGTTAAATTTTTAGTATCAACTGCCTTATATCTGCTTTATATGCAAAGACTACTTTGTCTGTTTTAACTAGCAACTCTCCTTGAAAGAGAGGGCTGTGGAGAAAGTATCTTATCATTGTTTAACGATGTGCTTTGATAAAAGCAACCTAGATTTAAATAATTGTTTTTACCATTTCCTTTATTGTGGAATAAACATACCCGATCTCTGAGTATAACTGAGTCTTCCATTTCCCATGAACTTGGACCACATCCAAGATATGGATGGTAGGAAGGGTCAAAAACATTTCAGGACTCTGCACATTGTCCTCGCTCAGGTCTTTCATGATGTTTCCATGGCTGCAATATTCAGTCCAGCATAGTGACTACAAGAATGAGCCCTAGAATGGGCAGATTTGACTTTTAGAGCTTGGATGCCAAGCACAATCCTTAGGGCCTTGCTTTAGCTGCCTGGGTTCCTCTGTCTCTAGATACTTTTATCATTCATCCTTTTTCCTTCTTCAAGACTTTTCTTAGTTCTAAACAGCTTAATGAGGCCTTCCATGACTGCTCTATTTCATGCTGATACCTAACCATGTCCTTCTTATACTGGGCCTGACTACTTGCTAGTATGTCACCAGGTCATTGGTGCATCAGAAGTTGTTACATTTTTGTTTGAGTATCTATATTTTTATTTTATTCTCATTTTGCCTTGCTTGAATTTAATCCTCTGAGAATAATATTCTTTGTTTTATTCACTAGTACATCCAAATGCCTGACCACATCCTGACATATATATGTATATGAGAGTGTTCAATTGATGTATTAGATACTTTTCTATCTCTGTGTCAAAATATTGGATACTGGACACTTTCCACTTAAAGGAAGAGAACTTTATTTTGGTTCCTAGTTTCATAGGATTCCATCTATAGTCGATGGCTCCAACAAAGAAATGGTATGGTGAAAGGACCTTGTAGAGGAGAGCCATTCAATCCATGAGACTGGGAAGTGGGGTGAGAAGGAAAAAAAGAGGAGAGGAGAGGGAAGGGAAGGAGAAGGAAGGGGAGGGAAAAGGGAAGGAAGAGTTGGGGTGCAAGAATAGAACCTTCAGTGTCACAACCCCAGTGACCCATCTCTTCCAAGCAAGCCTGATCTCCTAAAAACACATCCAACTATAAACTCATCAATGGATTAATACATGAAAGAGTATAATCCTCCCACTTTGTGCTCTAATGACCTTCCCAATGTCCCATCCCTAAATGCATAAGACATTTTAGATGTAAACATATCAGTAAATATTTTCTAAAATAAAGAATGAGTTTGGGTCTGTCTCTATTATTGTTTTGTGAATTTGTGACAAGTACTTATTAAACTCTCTGATTGTTAATCTCCTGAGATATAAAATGGAACTTCTTGTTCCCTAAGATTGGCAATAGGGGCAAATGAGATAATCTGCAAACAAAGTGCTGAAAGGTTATATTTTCATTTTTGGTCATTCACAAGTGAATATATGATACATTTCTATGGCTCAGGTACAAAAAGTTGATGGCTCAGGTACAAAAAGTTGTACAAGGAACATTTTTACTTACATTCTCATTCTTTTGCACTTCATTCCTCTCTAGAGACTTAGGGATGAATTTTGTGTATTACTTCTGTGTTTAATCTATTTTAATATATGAAAAAATATGCTCATGTATTATGTTTGCACATGTTATAAAAATAATAGTATTTTGTACACCCAGATAGAAAAGTTGTGTTGTTTTTATGTTTTATTTTTGTGCTTAAAAAAATTTGTCACAATTTTTAAAAAACATTTAGACATTTTCATTTATTATAAAATATCTGATGCATAAACATTAAAAAACATAAAGTACATGTACAAAAATTAATAAAGTATATATACTTAAAGAGTAATCACACAATGTAAGAAACTGAATATTGCTGCTAAAACTAAATTCTCTGGGTGTTTCTCTTGGAGGCCAAATTTCATCATGAATTTCTTTTCCAAAGACTTTTCTGAATTTTTATGTTTCTATTACTCTACTAAATATGTATTATCCTTAAAACTACATTAATGACTTAAGCTTTATATAAATAAGTTTACAGGGTATATATATTCATCTGTGACATTTTCATGTATCATTTCATTTTTGAGGTTCAGTAAAGTTCATGCAATGATATTTCAATCACTAACAATAATGGAATCCCATTATGAAGTACAATTTGTCTTTGTCTGGGGTGACATTTTCATTTGCACTGTTCTCTCTGTGTTTCTGTCTCTCTTCTTCTTCTTCTTCTTCTTCTTCTTCTTCTTCTTCTTCTTCTTCTTCTTCTTCTTCTTCTCCTTCTTCCTCCTCCTCCTCCTCCTCCTCCTCCTCTTCTTCTTCTTCTTCCTTCTTTTTCTTCCTCTTCTTCTTTCTCTTCCTCCACCTCTTCCTCTTCCTCCTCCTCCTCTTCTTCTTCTTTTCTTCTTCTTCCACTTCTTTCTCCTGGTCTCCTCCTCCTCCTCTTCCTCCTCCTCCTCCTCCTCCTTCTTCTTCCCAAGAATAACTACAAACACTTAGATATAAGCACGAGAAATTTTGAAAAATGTTAGACAATAACATATGGAAATATTTGAAGTCATAGGGAATAAGGACAGTTAAACACTTTCTGAATAGGAGTCCAATGGCCCAGGAAATAACATCAAGAATCGACAAATGGTATTTCATCAAACTTTAAAAATTCTTCACACAAGAAAAATAATTAGGAAGGTGACGAGACAACCATCAGAATGTAAGAAAATCTGTGCTAGCTACTTTTCTGTAGAAGAATTACTATCTAGCATGTAAGAGGAACTAAAACTAATCCTTTCAAGCCAATAAACAAAAATGGGTAAATAAATTGAGTAGACAATTGTCAAAAAAAGCACAAATGGCCAATAAAAGTATGAAACAAACTTCAATATCTTAGCCATTAGAAAAATGAAAGTCAAAACTACTTCAAGATTGCATCTCACAGAACTAAAAGTATAATTACAGAGATACATGCATACATATTTTATAACTGTGTAGTTCACAGTAGCAAAGCTACTGAAATGTCTTCGATGTTCCTTAACAAAAAATGGATAAATCATATTTAGTGAATATACTATGAAAAATTTGGTAGACCTAGATACCATCAAGTGAAATAAACTAGTAAAGTGAGTAACAGCATCAGTGATAACAGCAGTCTTGCCTTACTTCTTATTTTAAGGAGAATGTATCTAACATCTTAATTATACACTTCTATGGATTATGGCACATATATTTTATCAGTTAAAATAAATTCTGTTCTATTCTTATCTTTTTATCAAATGTTGATGCTTAATCTTAACAAAATTCATTTTCATATTTGCTTCCTTTATATTCACTCAATCTTGTTACAAATTTCATATCTTTAATGAATTTATATATTCGGTTTAATAAATGTTGTGGCAAAAACTAAGTGATTTACATAAACAAATATCATTAATATATTTTTAAAAGGTAGCATTTTTCAGAACAATATTAGAATGTTACTGAATACAATTTTGAAAAATAAAATGCATGGCTTAATTTTTGTTAATATTTGCAGCATGTATATATACACATGTATTCATGTGAAAAAACAAGATCATCATTTAGTTGTATTAACTTAGTAATTGTTCAGGGTTATGCATCAGAAAGCAGCATGAATTTTTAAATGTAATGCCAAATTCATCTTCAGAATTATGTATAACTAGGTTTCCATAAATTTTTGGTAAATATTTTTAAGAACTTCCTCAACCATTTGATTTAAAATTTCTTTTGTTAAGTAGAATGATGTTACCTTTATGAAATGAGTTTTTAAGAAATCAATGACATTCATGTTTAATAAATAATAATGCCTTTTCTCTTTCCTTTATTTCATCTTCTTAAGTGATAACTAAGCTACATAATTTTAAAATCTTGGCAGCAGTTTTGGAATTGTATATGTGAGTATTCAATTAGTACAGAACAGTCCTACAGAGACATGTCACAATTAAAAGTGGTTTGACTTAAATTAGTGTAACTAATTTAAGAGCTTCTAAATTAGAAAATTTTAGGAAACAAACCCTTCATTCATCTCTTAATTCAGAATTAGTTTTTTTGAAAGTTCACCAAAGTCAATTTCAATCAGTTGCCATCTGGGAAGTGTATATTGTAACAAAAAGCAACCTTTTGATTTTAATGTCCACCTCTAGAGTTGGTATCCCTGGATGTGACTGCCTCCTGTGTCCCTATGGCACATTGTATATAACCATAATAATGACATTAAGGCTGTGTAGTTGTTATGGTTTGTACATTGTGTCAATTTGAGAAGTCTAGATGCTTAACTAAGGAACTCAGCAGCTCTACATCCTGGGGTGTAGAGAACAAGCAGTTACCTTTCTAGGATGTTGCTCACTGTGTCAATTTGAGGTCAGAACTTTAAGTGATTCAGCATGGGGCCAGGGTCCCTAGTTTGTAACATCCTCAGTTTGTAACATCCTCATCTTGGGCAAGAGGAGGGCAGGCAGATGGTGTGAGTGC
>RJWT010049880.1:0-10935 GCA_004365215.1 Cuniculus paca | reverse complement strand
AAAAAAAAAAAAAAATGGGGCCAGGGATTTAACTCAATGGTGTAAGCGCCTGCCTGGCAAGCGTGAAGTCAATCCCCGGTGCCACAAAAGAAAAAAAAAAATGGCAGGGCCTTGTTGAAGTGGGATTTACAAGGAGAACAAGATAATACAGGACACATAATTCACAGTATTATTTATAATGGTCACCCAAGGAGTCAAATACAAAGAAAGTGCAGGAAATCTGTCCACACACTAAAGACCTGGAGAATCTAACTGAAGGCCTGGATGCCATGGCATTGCTGCCCACAAGTCCAGCTGGAGACCTAGAGCCCACAACAATGACTCATGCAAGTCTGTTTCATGGATTTGCATTGGGAAAGCCCAAAGGTCAGCAGTGGAATCTAGAAAGTCTATGCCAGCAGGGTGAAGGATCTGTGCCAATAGGTTGAGGGTTCTGCAGCGGAGCCAAGAAATGACACTCAAAATAAGAACCAGGGCTCCCCGAGAAGTACTGCAGCCACCCTCAGCAACAATAAAGTCCCAAGCTCCTCTGATGATGAGAACAGCAAATTCTTGTCAGGAAGCCAGTGTGACAGGGTTCTCCTGGAGATTGAACAGCACACTTCTTCCCCTCCGGAACCAGAAAGCGATGCTCAGAGGACCAGAGCTCCACCGAAGTGAACCACAGCCATTCTCAGTGACAAGGTCCCAAGCTCCTCTGATGAAAACAGCCAAGTTCATATCAAGGAAACCAGCATGACAAGCTCCTCCAGGAGAACCACCAGCTCCAAACAACAATAGTGGTACAGAGAACCAACACTTTTTCTCTCCAAATCTTTTTATGCTGGCAACAGTTCTGAGGTGGGCCACCTACACTCAGCACCACTCTGATTCCGTTCAGCTGGGGTTAAGTTGACCGTCAGTTTTTAATTCACCATAGGCCTGCTTTCCACCCTGTCTGTGAGACACATCTTGTGAGAACTTCTATTCTTGAGGCTGCTTCATAGGTTGTAGAGCCAAAGAGAGTCAGAAATCTGAATCTTTGTGGGGAAAAGAGCCTTGTAATGTACAAGATGGGGTCAGCACTGAGGAAAAAAATACAAAAATTTTCCTTGAGAAAGAAAGTAAAAGCCAGGGACGGTGGTGCACATCTATAATCCCAGCACTTGGGAGGCTGAAGCAGGAGAATTGCCACAAGTTCAAGGACAGCCTGGGCTACATAGTGAGTTCAAGACCAGCCTGAACTACATAGCAAGACTCTGTCTCAAAAAAACAAGAATGCAAAAAATGGGTTTGGGACTGTAGCTCATTGAAAATTCCCAGGGTTCAATCCTCAATCTTTCCCTCTCCCACTGCCCAAAATACAGATATATATTCAGATATATGTATATCTAGATACATATATATATTCAGATACATATATTTATATACATACACCCACACATATATATCTGAAAGGAGAGGCAATTGGAGTTGGCATGAAACTGCTTAGTATGTGTTCTAATACTAGCTGTAATTCTTGTTTGTTAGGAAGTTGGCTTGGCCCTGCGGACGTTATTGGCCACCGTGGATGAGACCATTCCTGGCCTCCCAGCCAGCACACACCGAGAGGTAGGCACAGTACGGGCTTTGGTCACACACAGGGACACAGGAATAGCAGTGATGCTGTCCATGGTTCCTCTCTGATTCTCTCTAGAGCAGCATGTACTGTCCTTCACTGCACTGGGGTTTTGTCTGTTCATTTTTTATTTTGAAATGACTTTGAGCTTACAGAAATATTGCAAGACTAATACGGATTTTCCAAATATCCTTAATGCAGTGTAACCACCCTCTAATGTTTGACTGTCTCCCTGTCATCCATCTACGTATCTGCACACATGTGATGTGTTGTTTCTGAGCCTTTGGGAATAGATGGCAGGCCTGTGCCTTCTGAGCCAGGAGCACATCAGTGGGTGTGCCCAGGTAACAAGGCTGCTCTCCTCTGGACCCACCATGCAGCTGCCTCATCATGGCCTTTCTGGGGCTGCAGTGCACCTTCATCCCTGCAGATTGCACTTTAGCTGCACTGCCTATCCCATAGTGCTTTCCCTGAAGTACAGGAGTCAGCCCAGGGCCACCTGTGACATTCATTATAGTCACCATCGTTGGAACAGATCCTCCATGACATTGACGTTTTTATTGAATACAGGCCTGTATTATTTTTTGTTGTAATTGTTTTTGTTACTGTTTTATTTAATGCTTGGGGTTGAACCCAAGACTTTTGCACTAAGCTACAACATCCCTAGCCTATATTGTTTTTTGTTTTGAGACAGGGTCTCAAATCACTAAATTATCTAGGCTGGACTCCAACTTAGTGATCCTGCTGCCTCAGCCTCTCAAAAGTGCAGGGATTTTAGGCATACACCACCACTCTTGGACATTTTTATAGAAAAAAGACATTTTCTCCTAATTAAGTAGAGGCATTGTATCTCTAACCAGCAGTTCTATTGAAACAGTATTGAATCTTGCTCAGGGTTTTGTACTGGAGGAACATGGGGATTGGGTGGTACTCATTTTGTGGAATGGGCATTGCCTCCTAGAGGACAGTGGGGCATAACTGCCAGTGGTGATTCCTCTCTAAATGAAGAGAACCACTTATACCCTTTGGAAAATGCCTGATTGAATGTCACAGTATAAGTTTTTAAATCTATAGCTAATTGGGGATTAGCTAGTTTACCTGCTTCATTGGAGCGCTGATTGATTTTCCATAACAAGCAATAGTTTTGCACAAGAGCAGGAAGGTAGATATAGATAGATAGTTATGAAAATGGTGTCCTAAGATTAATAATATCAACAAGCATGAAAATGGGGAAGGTGGAATTAGAGGAGGGAAGGAGGGGAAAGGGATAAAAAAGAAACAAGCTGTATTACGTATGTGCACTCATTCCTCAAGATGATTTAAATTGCATGTACTATATACACGTACTAATAAAAATTAAAAATTAATTTAAAAAGGGAAAGGAAGCTAGGCATGGTAGCACACATATGTAATCACAGCACTTGGGAGGCCAAAACAGGCTTTGAGTTTGAGGCTGCTTGTGCTACATAGTGAGTTCATGGTTAGCCTGAACTACACAGCAAGATCCTGTTTCAAAAAATAAAAAAAGGGGGATAGGGGGAATATATGGTGTCTTAACAAGTAAGTGTTTTAGCAGGACGGTGTTACTGCCTACTTAAGCTGATAAAGCAAAAATCTGTTGCCCACTACAGTGACTGCCCTGGAAATTTCTGGGGACCTCCTGGTAGCAGAGTCCCTGCTGTCTTCTCCATGAGTACCATTCCTGCTCAGGCCCCTCCCATGGCTCTTTCTCTTCTACCTGTTACCTTTGAATATAGTCATCCCTAAGGTGGTAATGCCCGCTTGTGTTTGTTTGGTTTTGTGTTTTTGCAATACTAGAATTTGAGCCCAGAGCCTCCTACTGAGCTAGCTACATCCCCAGCCCTTTCTGTATTTTATTTTGAAATTAGCTGGGCTTAAATTTGTAAACCTGCCTCCTTCTACCAAGTAGCTAGGATTACAGTCATATGCCACCATGCCCAGCTCCTACTTATTTTCTTAATGCCTTTTACCTTGGCAGGTTCCCCACTTTCATAGATCCAGATATTTGATGCCTCCTAAATCCATGTGTAGTACTATTGCTTCCTGAGCTCTGACTACCAGCTGTCTGTTGGGTGTTGGCAGGAGCAGTCTGCTTTTACTAGTTTGCCTCCCTAGTCAGTGGCATCACCATGCACTCACCACTTCTGTCCCCATCAGTCCCCTACCCCACCCCCATGCACACTCATACAGACAGCATTAAATACAGTCTCAGGTGGGTTCTCTTGTCCTCACTGCACAGTAGTCTCTTTTATGAACTACCACAACAGCCTCTTGTCTCCCCACCCTTCCACTCAATGTCCACCCTGCCACCAGGGACTTTTTCTAGAACAACTGTATAGAATATATCATCCCTTTATTAAAATATACTATGCTCTCCCTCTCTTAAATTGCATGTACTATAAATCATTAGAATAAAGGAGAACTTGACATGGCTTGTAAGACCCTTTAAAGGCAAAGCCAGTAACTTGTGTAGTCTAGGCCAAATTCAGACTCTGAATACTTTTTGAGACAGGCTTAGATGCCCTTTTCTCTGAGTGCATCTTTTTTCAGTGATGTATCCCAGTGTGTTATAGGTGTTTTGGTGCATGCTTCTGCCACCCTGGACTCTGCATGTCTAAATCAAAATACTCAATCATAAAGGCAAGTGACTGAGTCACCATTGGTTAAATAAACAAGTGGAAAGGTTTGTGAGCAAACCTTCTGACAGAGTATTCTGACAGGGCAAAGCATTCTGACAGGACAGCTCAAATCAAGACAGGACAAGGGTGTCTCATGACATCTGCAGACCACCTCTAGTGCAGCTTTGGAAGGTCTTGAAACAGAATTGGCAAGGTAGAAAAAGCATAAGACCACAAGTCTTTGTACTGAGTTGGATGTTGGCTAGCTGTGTATCACAAGACCACAAGTCTTTGTACTGGGTTGGATGTTGGCTAGCTGTGTATCACTTTGAATCTCATATGTCCACACTAATGTGAGAGCATTTGGCATAGGTGATGTCTAAGGTTCTACTATTCTATTACGAAACGAAGAGAAACCCTGCTAGGCATCATGTTTAAAGTACAAACGACAGATACAGAGTAGAAAGTCAGTCGTGATGTTGAAAATGAGGGCAGGGAATGGAAATAGCAGAGACTGCAGGGCACACACATGCATGCACACAGACATACAGGCACACTCTTGACTGCATTTCTAGAGGAAAAATTGAGCTTACACTCTGTTGATTCTAAGGAAGATTTATTTGAGGGGAAGAAAGTAGGTTTCTTATGTAGGCATCAAAAGAAAAGCTCATGAAAATCCCCAGGACAGTTCTGGGAAGCAGCTCTCCTGACCTGTCTCTTGTTCTTCCAGATTGAGATGGCGCAAAAACTGCTGAACTCTGACTTGGGAGAGCTCATCAACAAGATGAAGTTGGCCCAGCAGTATGTCATGACCAGCCTGCAGCAGGAGTATAAGAAGCAGATGCTGACTGCTGCTCATGCCCTGGCTGTGGATGCCAAAAACCTGCTTGATGTCATTGACCAAGCAAGACTGAAAATGCTTGGGCAGACAAGACCGCACTGAGCCGCCCAAGGAGTGTGTCATTTTACCCCTTGGAAAATGTTCTCTAGCCTTCCACCAGCAGTGAGGAATTAACCCGTGTCCTCGGTTGGCAGCACTTACAGCTCCAACTGAATGACAGCTTGTCAAAAATCTGTCTCATACAACTTTAGCCATGTTTTGATTTGGGTTCACTTTTGTTCTTTTAAAATCATGATGTTCAAAAAAGTCCAGGATTCAAAACATGGCATTTTTCTAAGAATGAAAATTGTCCATTAAGTTAAGAAGCTTTTAAAAGACCAGGCATGGTGGTGCACATCTGTAATCCCAGCTGCTCAGAAGACTGAGGTAGAAGAATTGAAAGTTGAAGTCCATCCTGCTCAGAGACCCTGTCTCAAAATGGAAAAAACAAAAACTTTTTTTAAAAGAAGCTTATCATGAACAGTTGGTGTTAGCATTGGGGTGTGTTTTAATGGAAATGGCCTGGGGGCTGTGCTAATTCCTGACCTACCTTCACTGCATATTGGAAGAAGAGAGCATGTGTGAAGACTCCCAGGAAACTCAAGAGGCAAAGGATTCTTTTCCTGCCATAGAGTTATCTAGACTGGGGCTTTTGTTTGTTAGAACACCCTTCCATTGCAATATGCTAATCCCATTTACAAAGAAAGAATATAAAAGCTATATTTTGAAGACTCAAGTTGTTTCAGAGAAAAACTACCACCCTTTCTGTTTCTCCTGCCTTTTACTTTCTCGTGGACATCGACGCTATGGGTTGGGAACTAGCCGTAGGACACAACTAAAACTCTTGTCTTCTTCACCAGAATAATGTGCCAGTTTTTTGTAGCAATGTAATTTCTCTTGGAAGCAAAAATGCTTTGTACCAGATCACCTCCAAACTGCTTTGAGAAGAACCATCCAGAACCATCCCTGTTTTCCATTTTTATATAATTTATAAAGAAAGATTAAAGCCATGTTGACTATTTTATAGCCACTGGAGCTAACTAACCCTTCATTGTGTCTGTCTTCCCAAGAGAGAATTAAGAGGAACAGAGGGATTTGGTTCTCTTTAGATGTCCATCCATTCTGTTAGATAATTTTGAAAAATACACCCTCCCTTTAGTTTGTTGGGGGCTATAAATTATTCTCAGGAAGAATATAATGAACTGTACAGTTACTTTGACCTATTAAAAAGGTGTTATCAGTAAAGTTCTTGTTGCAATATCTTTTCTTTGGTTCTTGACCTTCAAATTACTTAAGTTTTCAGAGAACTTGTCAGATAAAATGACATGCAGTAAAAACATCTCCCAGTAATCATTAGTTTCTTCTCTTCCTTTGTCTTCTACGCATGTAGAGGACTCTTCCACCAATGTCGGCCCAGTATATGTCACCTTTTCCATTCTGTCTTTACTCACGAGATCCAGTGCTCAAGGTGCCTGGCCTTTGGCCTGTTGCCTTTGTGGTCTTGGTATTGCACAGTCCATCCAGACTGCAGGAATCTGTTTGCACACAGGTCACTTGTTACAGGAGTTACCAGTTTGGCTAGAATTTGTGGTCCATAGAGCCAGGAGTGAATAGAACTTGGATCTACAGCCCTGAGACTGGCAGGGAGAAGGCCCTGGGACAGAGACCCCAGGAGAGGATTAGAGGGAATTTTCTCAGGGAAATACTTTTTGTTCCTGTTTTTTTGTTGTTTTGTTTTTCATTTTTTTGTTGTTTTGTTTTTGAGACAAGGTCTCATCATGTAGTGCAGGCTGGTCTTAAACTTGCTTAGGTAGCCCAGGCTAGCCTCAAACTCATGGCTGTCCTGCCTCAGCCTCCTGAGTGCTGGGATTGCAGGTATGCACCACCACACCTGGTGGAAATACATATGTGCAAAATCAGTTGTCTGTGGATGTATGATACTTACTTCATCTGAAGAAAGTATCAAGGATTGTTATCCTTCCAAGTTTCTGCTTATTCTCTGCCATTCTCCAGTCTCTTAAATCTGTTTCCTTATCTTTAAGATGATGATTATGAGCTGGCCTGTAGCTCAGTGGTAGAGGGCTTGCCTAGCTTTTACAAGGCCCAGTTCCACCCTTAGCAACACATACACACAATGGTGATCACGAAGATGGAGATTGTTGAATAGGATAAACCCAGCATGAAAGTGAGAGCTGTGGCAGGCCATCCTGTGCAGTATGGGATGTGCAGTAGCATCTCTCCCAAGCCAGGATCACCCTTCCCAGGTTAGGATGCCCAGGCATTGCGAGTGAACAGAATCACTCCCAAGTTCTGTCCGCCGCAGGGTGGGGGCTCAGCATCGTCAGCACCCTTTCTCTAGTGACCTGCTATTCAGGAACCCCTGCTTTTTCTCTGGAGCACAGACTTGGGTTTGAGTCCTCACCTTCCAATACACCAAGCAAAAGACATTTGGGTCATTATGGCAGGTAGAGAGAGACATCGCAATGGCATGGGAACAGGCAGGCCAGTGTGGAGCATGGTCCCCTGAAGAGCACAGATCTGGCAGCACTGTGCAGAGGCCCCTTGCTGCCCATGCTGGTGCACTAGGGGCTGGGAGGTATGTCAGGGCTGAGATCACTTCTGTTACAAAGGTATTTAATGTGTAAAGACAGAAAAGTTCATGTGAAACAAAGTCTTCACACTATTCCATGTTAGCTGGGCATGGTGGCACACACCTGTAATCGAAATGCTCAGGAGGCTGAGGCAAGAGGATTGTTGCAAGTTCAAGACCAGCCTGGGCTACAAAGTGAACTTGAGACAAGCCTGAACCGCGTAGTGAGACCCTGTCTCAAAAAGACCAAAAAAAATCCCATGTTACAGTAGAGCGTACCTGCTGTTCAGGTAATGCCAGCCTCAGGAGGCACACGTGTGACATGGAAAAACCTGTCCTGCCGAGTAGGCAAATGAGAGCATCACTGAGCACAGTCCCAACCAGATTCTTCCTCTTTGATTTTTTGAGATAGGGTCTCACTCTAGTTCAGCCTGAGCTGGAACTTGGAGTGATCCTCCTGCCCCAGCCTCCCAAGTGCTGGAATTACAGGCATGTGCCACCACCACACCTAGCTAAAATTCCTCTTTCTGAGTGCTTTTTAATTGTTTTCATTAAGGAGTCATTTATGCAGAGAAAAAGGTATGTAAACATACAGCGTACTGAGTTCTTCACAAAAGAATACCCTCTATTAGCAGCCAGACTCCAAACAGAACTACCACCCCCAAAGTAGTGGCTCTCCCAGCACCCCACCACAGCCACGGCTACCCTGGCTTTCTTTGACAACTGTTGAGATAAACTTCCATGCAGTAAGGACCAGGATAAATAGCAGGATGACTTTTCAAATATATGCATCCTTTCAAGGAGGAGGAGAGCATCATAGCCACTCAGAGCCCTTCCCACCAATCACCCTCTGTAATGTCTGTCACCACAGGTGAACTCTTACAATACAGGTTGTTTGTAAACCTAAATTGTGTGTCATTTCTGGCTTCTTTCAGAAGCTGGTTTTGAATATCCTTGTTTTTGCACATAGCAGAACTACTTGTAATTCTGTTGTATGAATATATCACCACCACTTTTACTATTCAGCTGTTGAGTGGGGTATGTATAGTTTTCAGTTCCTGAGTAAAACTGCATGGATGTGTATGTGCAAATACATACGTTTCTATTTCTCATGAACAAAAGTACAATTTCTGGAACAGCCTACGTTTATTAAAAGGGTCACAAATTCAAGACCAGACTGGGCCACTTAATGAGACCCTGTCTCAAACTTTTAAAAGAGGTGGGAAATAGCTCAGTGAGAGAATACCTCTAGTTCAAATGACTCCGCAGTCTGAGGGGAACGAACTACCAAACGGCTTTCTGGGGAGGTTATACCACCTCGATTGATTCTGCTTGCTCCACGTTCTCAGTGATACTTGGTATGTTAGGCTTTAGACTTTTTACTGGATATGTGTGCAGTTGTAATTTATGTTTTCTCAACCTACAGGGATATTGAGCATCTTTGGTTTTTGTTTGTTTAATGAGACAGAGTTTCACTATGCAGTTCAAGCTGGTCTTGAACCCACTAGGGAGCCCAGGCTGGCCTCAAACTCACAGTGATCCTCCTGCTTCAGCCTCCCGAGTGCTGGGATTACAGGCATGTGCCACCATTCCCAGCTTTTGTTTTGTTTCTGATCCTCACAGGAAAGCATTTCTTTTTCCTATGTATGTTAGCCACAGATTGGTTTTTGTCTGTTTTTGTGGTAGTAGGGGTGGAACTCAAGGCCTTTGCACTGACCTCTCGAGCCCCATCCCCCTTTTAATTTTGAGACAGTCTCAGTAAGTTTATCAGGCTGGTCTCAGACTTGCTCCTGCTTTTTAAGGATTTTTACATCTCTTTATGAGTGATACTGCTCTGTAGTTAACATTTTTAGTAGTGTATTTTCTGGTTTGAGTATCAAATTAATCTGGGCATCATAAAAATAATTGGGAAGAGTTCCCTCCTCTACTATTGCCTAGAAACAATTGTGTAAAATTAGTGTTATATATAACGTTTGATAGCATTCTCCAGTGATACCATCTGTGCCTGAGATTGGGGGGAAGGGACAGTTTTAACACATTCACAATAGTGCTGTAATTTGTACATCTCGCTGCCAGGTGCCTTGAACCACTGGTGGTACAAACCAATCTAATTGCTTTTATTGGTCTTTTTACTAATAAAAAACCCCCTAGTGGACAGTCATGTGTGTGCTGCAGGTGGTTCAAGCCAGCAGGAATGTGTTAAATTGTGAGCTCACTAGGGACATCAATGAAGGGGTACTGGGCCAGGGATTTAGCTCAGCAGTTCCAGTGCTTGCGTGGTAAGCGCTAGGTCATAAGTTTGATCCCCGGTATAAAAAAAAAAAAAAACAGTGAAGGGATACTCAATTTTTTTTTCCTAAAGACTATTGTGTGCTCATTCTTGCATACTCTCGTGTAACACTAATAGCTACTTTGAGAGGTAAGTGCCATTGGTGTTCACTTTTTTATTAGTACACGTTTGTAGTATATAATGATCATATTCCTCATGGGGAGTTGGCATATATATTATATATAGTATGTATATTATATACATATAACCTTTTTTAAATTCCATTTCCTTCTGCTTCCTCTGCTTCAAATTATTTCACATTGAATGATCAAATGTTTTTTCAAAGGGTTTTTCCATTTGTCTGTGTTGTCAAACACATGGAACTGCTGATGGTTTTCCGTTAACGCTCTCTTCAGGGTTTATAGTGATGTTCCATTTAACTCCTGAAGTTGTGTTTTTCATTCCTGATGGTCATGTCTTCTTTCTTTGTTTGTCTTGCTAGATGTTTGTTATTTTGTTGATCTCTTCAAAGAAGTTTTGTTTCATTAATTTTTTTTTATACCAGGGATCGAACTCAGGACCTTGCACTTGCCAGCCAGGCACTGTGCTGCCAAGCTATATCCCCAGTCCCATTTCATTAATTCTGCTATTGTTCTTCTGTTTTCCGTTTCATTGATTTAGCCAAGCATGCTTGTAATTCCAGCACTTGGGAGGCTGAGGCAAGAGAATTGCTGTGGAGTTCCAGGCCAGCCTGGGCTACATAAGTGAGTTCAAAGCCAGCCCCTAAACTACCTAGAGAGACCATGTCTCAAAAAATTTTTCTGCCAGGTGTGGGGTAATCCAAGCATCCAGGAGGCTGAGGAAGGAGGATTGCTCGGAGATTGAAGCCAGCCTAGGCTACAAAGTGAGTTCAGGGTCAACCTGAACAACAGAATGAGACTGTCTCAAAAAAAAAAAAAA
>RJWT010049879.1:0-10944 GCA_004365215.1 Cuniculus paca | reverse complement strand
AAAGTCAAAGGGGAGGAATTATCTAAAAAGGGAAGGAAATGACCACTATTAATCTATTATCATGATTTGAAATTCAGATTGTATTCATAGTTCTGATTAGTTTCATTTTATTCTGATTTGTTTGATTTTATTATACTTGATGGCATGGAGAGCTATTTTAAAGATAACAAAATATATAATTGCAGCCATCGAGGATGTCCAGTTATCTTGTTTAGAAACCCTGTATGATTTTCATTGTTTGTTTTACTTATTTTTTACTCTATTCTGTATGGTTTGATTGTAATATGTCTGAAGGTGTAGGCAACTATTCTGAAGATAACAAATATTATGGTAGCCAATGATGTTTTGCTAGTATCTTGAAATTCTGTATTGCTTACATTGTTCTGCTTTGTTTGTTTTGTTTTGTTTCTACCATTTTAGTTTGTTGTATTTTGTTTGATTTTACTTATCCCTGGTGGCATGGGCAGGTATATTGTAGATAACAAGAGGCATTATGGTAGCCTTATTGATTGCTTTTTACCCTGTTTAAAAGTCATGTACCATGTTCATTACTTTGTTTCGATTGACTTTACTCTGTTTTGTTTTGTTTGGTTGTATTCTTTTCAAAATAAAAAAAAAGAAGAAAAAAAAATAAAAAAAATAAAATAGAACTTCAAATTAACCAAATTATTTCCAGTAATACATGTCACCTAGTTTTTCCTTGTGTGTTAAAATAGAGCTCGCGTGTCATTGGTCACCTAACTGGAGGACAGTACAGAATGACTTAGCTAAGCCAGCAGCAAAACTGTAAAATTTTCTGCATTGTAGGTATTAGTTCAAGCCTTGACTTTTTGATAATATGTGTATTTTCTATTTATAGTTTATGGCATATGTTCCTTCAACAGCAAATAATATTGTTTTAATATAATTTTGTTATATAATGATGCTTTTAAACAACTTTTGCCCATTTAATGTGTACAATACAGTAGTTTTAGTGCGTATGTTCAACCATCATGACAGTGTAGAACATGCTTATTTCCGCAGTGAGAAACTGTACTTTTCAGCAATCACTCCCATGTCCATACTCCTCCTGGCCCTGAGTAACCAATAATCTAATTAGTATCTCTGCAACTTTGCCTATTCTCGGTATTTCATGTAAATGGAAACACATACTACATAGTCTTATGTAACTGGTGTCTTTAATGTAGCATAATGTTTTCAAGGTTCACCATGTTGTAGCATGTATCAGTGCCTTATTTCTTTTTATAATAAAGAATGTCTTATTGTATGAATAATAAAGAATATCTTATTAGATGAATATGTCACAATTCGTTTAAGTAATAATCTATTGACCTTTGGATAATTGGGTTGTTTCCACCTTTTTGGTTACTGTGAATAGTGCTGCTGTGAAGATTTATGTGTCAATTTTTGTTTGAATATCTCTTTTCAGTTCCTTTGGTTACATATCTATAAGTGGAATTACTGAGTCATAGATAATTCTATGCTTAACTTTTCAGGGAAATGCCAAATTGTTTTCCACAAAGACTGCTACTTTACATTCCCACCAATGATTTATGAGGGCTCCAATTTTTCCAAATTCTCACCAACATTGTTATTTTGTTTGGGGATTTAAAATATGATGACCACCCTAGTGGACATTTAGTGGTCTCTCACTGTGGTTTTGATATGAATTTTCCTAATGACTAATGATTCTGAGCATCTTTTAATTTACTTGCTGACTTGTGTCAGCAAATGTGTATCTTCTTTGGGAAAATGTCTATTCAAATCCTTGGGCAAATTTTCAGTTGGATCATTTTTGTTATTGAGTTGTAAAAGTTCTTTATATAGTCCAGATTCTAAAACCTAATCAGATATATGATTTGTAAATATTTTGTCCGTGTACTGCAAAGCCTGCACTGAACCAGGCGTGAATTACCTTTTCACCTTCTTGATAGCATCTTTTAGTGTATAAAAGTTTTTAATTTTGATAAAGTCCAATTTTTTTTCTCTTTTGTTGCTTGTGCTTTTGATATCAAACTTAAGAAATCATTACTTGATAAAAGGTCACAAAGAGACATATTTTTTTCTTCTGAGAATTTTATAATTTGCGTTCTGACATTTAGAGTTTTACTCTATTTTGAATTACTTTTATAGTTGGTGTGAATTAGAGGTTCTAACTTCATCATTTGCATATGGATAATCAGTTGTCTCAGTACCATTTGTTGAGAAGAATATTCTTTACCCATGAATGGTCTTAATATCTTGGTCAAAACTTGGTTGAATCTAGACACATAGGTTTACTTCTGCACTATAAATTCTATTCCATTTGTCTATAGTTTATACTTATTGCCAGCACCACACTGTTTTGATGATTGTTTTATGGTAAATTTTGAAACTGCAATGTGAATTCTCCTACTCTTGTTTTTTTCTCAAGGTTTTTTGGCTATTCTTGGTCCCTTGTGATTGCATATGATTTTTAGAATCAGCGTATCAACTTATACAAAGAAGTCAATGTGGGAAGGGCATTATATTTGATTATATAAGTTTGGGAAAGGAACTAACATTCTAGGAAAGTAAATCTACTGGAACAGAAATCCCAGAGCTATGCAATAAACATTAATGACTTACTCTGACTTTCATTATTGAATCGGTAACTGACTCTTTCATTATTGAGTGAATAAAAATTCATATTGGATTCTAAGATAAAGATGACTATATTGATTGTGATATTGAATTTGAGGGGACACTGAAGGTGTATTAATTTCTCACACTTTCATTTGTATAATAATTTAAAGGTAACAAAGCTTGTTCACAATCTTTCTCATCTTTTCATCAAAATCATCCTGAGATTTAGTGTGGCAGGAATTTATTATCACTTGTAGTTTTTGATAAGGTAATTCAGACATACAGAGGATAAGATGTACTTGCTCAGAGAAATATGCTAAAAAGTAAGCTTACGAATTGTTTTGGTTGTCATGAAATTGAAAGCGTGTCTGGAATGAAAGACATTTAGTGCTAAAACTGAAAAGAGTCCCAGGAAAACTGACCTGGGTCAATCCCTTTACTAGTGAGGAGGAGACAGGCAAAGTAGGAAATCAGGCTGTTCAATCATGATTTAGCACTTCTCCTTCTGAGAATGATCTAATCAAGCAGGCTTGACTTTCTCTACTTTAGAAAATTCTACCTAAAACCCTCTCGTCATTCATCTTTTCTTCAGTAATCTTGTCTGAGACATCAGCTATCCTAGTCTTCCAGCAAGTCCTTATCCTTTGTGATCCCAGCCACAGTGGATTCCATATATTCTCCTTTCTATCAGTTCTAATAGTTGTTCAGTTTGTCTGCCTTTCCTCTCTCCTTCAGATTGTAGGTCCTGGAAGGCAGTACCAATGAACCTTCTTTTTCACTATGGGAGTAGATATTCTACACATACTGTCGTCTGACTGACAGAAAGGTAAGTGGGCATTCAAGATAGCTTTTAGGGACAGGTAAGTTGTCTAGAGTCACCGCTTTATATTAGAATTCAGTTTGGGCTTAAAGATGAGCAAGAGCCACTTAGTGCCAGCAACACAATCTTTATTTTATGGCATCTTCATGTGGATCATCACAAGCAAGGCACAGCTTAGTACGCATCGATGACCCGTCTCAGGGAGCCAACTTTGGCGTCCATGGCCCCCCAGTCGTGGTACCGCCTGTAGTCCCCTGGCCTCAGCAGGTACTGCCGGCCTCTGTAGTTGGGCAGCTCGTAGAGCACCCAGCAGCCCTCCAGCACGTGGAGTGAGTAGATCTCGTTGAGACGGAAGCGATCGTGGATGCAGGAGCAATCTTCGGTGAGCTCCGACACAAGGCCTCGGTAGTCATCTCTCTCATACAGCCTTATCCTGTGAGAGCTGGACTGTTGTGACAATAAACAAAGGGAGAAAAATGAGTGATGTGCATGTTCGGTGTCAACCAAAGTGACAGCTAGCCTGCATCATCATGAAGTGCGATTTTCAGAGCCTTCTGCGAATGTGTTTCTAATCTCACTCCTGATGTTGTTATTCTAACAAATAAGGAAGAGTATTGAAATAAAGCCAACATGACCAGTGAACTGGAAACTTTGTGGAGGAAACTAACTTTGAGAATAGAGGGAATAAAAGTGTTCCCTTTGTAAGCAGCCATCTGTCACCACTGTGTCTACTGAGCTTGCGGAGAAGGTTTTAACTCCCATTTCCATGGTGACTCCGTGGGACTGAACCCGATGCAGCTTGTTCGAAAGTCACTTTTTGCATGTAAGATGCACAGTGATTCAGATTTGCGGAGTCCACTTATCTTTCCAAATGATATTTTGGCGAATCTTTGAACCATTTGGGTTTCTTGGCCCCAAAGAAACATCTCTTTTATTTATGTCTCTTTGTGTGTCTACATTTTTCTAGCCTACATTTGATTTCTGTTCTTGAATCTTGTTGCCACAGCACATAATTTGGTGCCTCCAGAAAGCACAAACACACTCTTCCCGTGACTGCAACACATGAAGTAGTATTTTGGTGGAGACCACATCCCATGAGATCCTAATCAACTCCCTGTGTCTCTGCCCCTTGTAAGAAACCAGTTGATAATTACTCTTGGAAAATAGAAAGCTATACAAGCTGAGACACGTTGTCCTAGGTTCTACATCAGCATGCTATGGAGTGAATCAAAAAGCATCAGTGCAGTCAGAATACATTCTACCTACACGGCCCTTCCACAGCCTGTTAATCTTTTCTCATCTAAACAGACTTTTTTTCTTTAGTGAACAAGATAGGTTTGATTTAGAAATTACAAATTGCCTGCATTCTGCCAAGTTATTTAATTCATTTAATTTTCAAGTTTATCTGTTTTAAAATTGACAGATAAATTTGTGTGCATATACACGTTTTTAAGTACATAGCATACTTATTGTGTATACAGTATATACTTATATAAGTATATACACGGGAGAACATCTAAATCTAGCTAATTAATATATGTATCACTTTATATAGTTATCATTTCCATGATGGGAGCACTTAACATCTACTCTTTCAGCATTTGTAAAAGACATAATATATAATCATTAACTGTGGACATTGTGCTGGCTGATAGATCCCTGGACTTACTCCACTTAACGGTGATTGTACACCTTTGAGCAACATCTACCCGAACCAGCCTCCCTTTCCCAGCTATCCCAGCCTCTCCTAGGCGCTATTCTACTCTCTCTTCTGATAAGAGCAGCAGTTTTAGATTCTATGGGTGTGAGATCCTATGGCATTTATCTTTCTGAGCCTGGCTTATTTCGCATAACATGATGCCCTCTAGCCTTCTCCACATCACCGCACAGGAAGGGACATTCTCCTTCTTACAACTGAAGGACCTACAGCTATCAGCCAGTTTTAATTCTGAAGGTTATAGTGTCATGATTTCTTGTGCCCTAAAACAATATTGACGAGCGTAAGCAAAATAGAGAGCATCGTTCTTATGTTTTTTAAATGTGTGAGGGTCAGGCTTTGCTATCCGCACTGTGCACCTCTCCCTGCTGAGAACATGAGCTGGGAAAACTCGCTGATAAGCTCTGATGACCGCCCGTCGCTAAGGCGCTCACGCAGCTGTCGCTTGAAGCGAGACTCACGTAAGGAATGACCCGGCAGGAGCGGATGGAGTCGCTGAGGCCCATCCACTGCTGGTAGTCGGGGTAGTCGCCACGCCGCAGGAAGTACTGGTAGCCTTGGTAGTTGGGGCGCTCATACAGCATCCAGCAGCCGCTGTCTACGCGGATGGAGTTGCAGCGGCTGAAGTAGGGCTGCAGGTTGGGGCAGTCGGTGCTGCACTCATAGCAGCGGCCCTGGAAGCCCCGGTCCTCGTAGAAGGTGATCTGCAGTGGAAAAGGAGGTGACAGAGATGCTCAGCAGGAAGGTACATCCCCCCCACAGAGCGGCCTGTTGGTGGACGTGGTGTGGCACCTCCACGGGCTCACCTTCCCCATGGTTGTTGACAGCGAATGATCAGCGTCCAGTGTGATGGGGACGGGAGTGGCAGCTGATATATATAGCAGGGCGGCTGCTGTGTTGGCAGGAATAGCACAAAAGAGAGCTGGGGGCAATGCGTAAGGGGATTTCTGTGTTCTCTTTTTTTTTCATTTGGGATCATGGGGCAGGGGGCTCTCATTCTCTCTGGCATTTTCGAGTTGTCCTCACCAGTTCCAGTGAAAGGAATTCAAGTCAGCAGAGCCATTATGACCTTGGAGACAAAGGCCGTACTTCTCATCCTATGCAGCTCTCTAGAAATGCATTACATGCCCAGCAGTTTGTAATGTTTGCCTATAGAAACTGCTGAGATGCAGGCTGGGGGCTCTGTCTGAGGGAGCTCGCGAGAATCATCTGAGTTCCAGAAGGACTTGAGGTACAAGGGGGAAACAAAAGCCTCAGTCGAAACATCCTCCCCTTGAAAGATACCGCATTTCGACATCAGGATATTATGCCTTTGATTTTTAAAGACTTGCACATGTTAAGGATAAAAAGATCACATCGTGTAAACACTAGAATGTCAGTCATGGTTATCAGTGAATGGCAAGGTTAAGGCACTAACTTGGTCTTCATGTCTTAGTTTTGCTGCTGTTTCCTAACCTTTCTATTATGTTACAGTTCTTGTGTGGTGAAAAATGCTTTCTTTAAAGAGTCAGTGAATGTTTTATGAAACCACAAAGGCATGCTCTTTATTTTGATGTAAATTTGTACAGTCTCATTGTAAATGCTGCTTCTAGCTATAGATATAAAATGAAATTTCATTTGTAATTGGGAAAAATGCAATAAAAAGATAGTTATTTAGAAAATAGTGAAGCTCTTTAATAAAAATTGACATGAAAAGTACAATGTGCAGAAGTTTTGGAAACCCTGTAGTGAATTACAACAGGTAAAAGCTAAAAAAGAATATATTGCTGTCTTAAATAGTGTTGTTGTTAAATAGTATACGTTTTATTGTAAATTGCTTGAGAGTTCATTGAAAGAGGTATCTATTTACCATATAGTCTTTGAAGTAAATTTACCCATGTTTGCCCAAAGAAAGAAAGAAAGAAAAAGAAAAATAGTAAAATAAAATTTTATTTATTTTTTTTGGTACCGGGGATTAAACTCACAACCTCACACTTGCCAGGCAGGCGCTTGTGCCTCTGAACTAAATCCCTGGCCCATAAAATGAAATTTTAAATGTATGACTTAGTGCTAATGGTACAAAGCATGTTTGGAATTAGATACTTTGTCTTGAGATTAAACACTACTCCATGGACTAAAAATAAAAGAGATCTGCATGAATCGGAGACACTCAAAGAGCAGGAAAATGCGTAGGATTTTTCCAGTTTCCTCCAGGCAACACCCTTCTTCAAGAGTTGCTTTTTGTTTTTAAAATTAGTGTTATGATTTGCCTGTGTTTTCCTTCACCCGTGTCGCTGTGCTATTAAGCCAAGGCATCTGCCTGAAGAGCTTTCTCTACTGCTGCTAACCTATGGATTTGGAAGCCCTCTTTAGATGTGCAGGGATAGAGGACCATACAAAGCTCAGATTTATTTGGTGGTTCCATCCCATGTGTATGTAGGAAGATGAAATAAAAAATCTTTTATGCCTCAGACCCATGAAGGGACTCCGAAAGGATACTGACTATAGCAAGCAACATATTCACAGTGCTATTTGTGAAACTCCTCAGGCAGCACTTACCGCAAATGTATAGATGGCAAAAGAAGACACAATAAGGGTCACAAAGAAAAACTGTTCTCTCACAATAACAGAACTAGACAAAAAGAAAACCAGACAAATCCTAGGCTGCCGTACCCCAAAGGGTCACCACTCTCTGTTTGTCTCCCTCTTAAGGCTGCAAGTCTCCTGGTAAATCTTGGGTACCTGTGCTGAAAAGACTGCTCTGGTCTCCCCAGCCACCACCCTCCATCCTCATTTTCATCAGAGGCCAATAAACCCACGCGTTTTTGCAGACACTACTGAAAATGTTCTGCAGAAAGATGGCAGGCCCGAAGCACGATGTGAGCTTTCCTGACATTCATTTGATCAAATTGCTACCACAAACACAGCCGGCTAAGCCAAGTGCCTCGTCAGCATTTGAAAAACCACTGAAAGAGTAGAAATTTTTCTTTTCCTAAAAGTCACATTCTGCAGAGAGAAAGCTTGCAGCCATTTTTCTTTTAATGCTTTATTGAAATGATTTAAGTACTTTCCATTTGAGAACATAGTAAAGGCAATCAATGACTGATTAATTTTATTTTGGATTACAGTTTTGGAAAACTATCCCCTACTCCACCACTGTGGAAATACTGAGTACTACACATTTGTAGAATCTGCTAGAAAGCCAGTCTGCCTGCTCTGACACAGGAATGTTATAGACTGAATTATCGATCAGTCTTCCAGTCACCACCAAGTAGCAGAAGACACACGTGTTTTTTTTCTTTCCCCAAAACATACTCTGCAAATGCTTCTAATAGAAGAAAACTCAACATTGAAAATAACATTCAATGCCATTTGCATTAAAAGCCAACTGTAAAGAAAAATGTGCTGGTAAAAGCTATAGTTTTAAGATGATGGTTCTTGTCTGGTCCCAGAGGTTCTGTGATGAAGTTCTACCGTACAAGTCCAAGTTTCTAAGTGACCTGCAGAATGAAAGGGTGATTTTAGCATAGAGTACATCAAGGTAACAGGGCACAAACACTAGCTTTAAATCTATAGGAAGTTACTCTCAAATACCAAATACTACCTGACAGGGATGGATTATATAAATGTGGGTATAAAACAATTGCCATGGGACTATTCTGAAAGATTTGGAAGTTGAGTTATTTTTCTTGACTAATTGCAATATGTGACATCATGCTGGATCCTGTATAGAAGGAAAAAATGTTTAAAAAGGATATTTTGAACCAATTGACAAAATTGCTATGTAGATGATAGGTCAGATAAAAATAATAAAAATAGCCATGTTAGATATTCTGAAATTGATAACTCTACTGTGGTTATTTAATGAATGACTTTTTTTGTTCTTAGAAAATATCAACTGGAGTACACAGGGTAAAATGAAAGGAAATGTGAAAATTCTGACAGTTCAAAAAATTACATCTATATCTATACATACTCAAAGAGAAGAGAGAGAAAACAGAAAAGCTCGCAGGACACAGCATTAGCAGTTGATGAATTCAGAAATATGGGAATTCTTTTGTGCTATTCTTGCAACTTTTAAGTTTGCAGTTTTTCTGTAAGTGTGAACCTATTTGCAAACACAAAAGTAAATAATAAAAGTCATACTTCTTTTGACCAACCTTACCCAAAGTAAGCCTTTTTAGAGATGCTTAGGAGTTAAGCATTGTGCTTGTAGTGTGCTATTTTGTCCTGTTTCCTCTCATAACATCGTGAGTTCTTCAGGAGTGGTAATGGAGCGATCTTGCTCCGCCACTTCTTTCAGGCCTTCCATACTACTCAGTGAGTCAGGAACAATCTATGAGGTAGGTTCTTTTATAGAGAAGAAACTACAGAATACTAGGAATAAGCAATTCTCCTAAGCTATTATGCAAGGAGCCAGAATTCAAGAACGTTGTCATTGAACCACTCTTTGATGTGGTCCTGTCCATTTTGAGTTCATTTCTTGGTGACGCTGACAGTACTAATGCTTTCCTAGGAAGCGATAATACGCATATCCATTTTGACTAACAAATGGGGCACTAACACCAATGCAATAAAAAAAGAAATCTTTAAAACTCTTTCCCAGAATATCTAGATTTTTAAAAAATAGTTTTCTCCTTCTGTTAGTATATGAAGAAATTTAGTGGTTGAAATGAATAGAAAATTCTGAATAAGACATTGTTTTATCTTGAGGTTAAAAAAACTTTTTCAGCAAAAAAAATATGACATAATATTCACAAGCCATAAAGGAAATTCTAAGAATCCCAAATATATAAAATGAAAAGTGTTCTCAAACAACAACTATAAAAGCATACTTCATATCCCCTTCATAAAATATTTATTTCCGTAATGTAAGAGGAATCTAAAAAACTGGTAAGGCATACATATATTTATATGTATTGTAGATATTTCACTATCACAAGACATCTTAACAGTGGTTGTTTATGATCCGTGGAAATGGAATGTGGCAATAAGATGATTATTTTACTTTTCACTGTGCATTTTCTGTATGGTCTGAAATGTTTATAAGTATGTGTTACTGTCATACTTTTTAATGGGTTTCAAAGATACATTATTCAGGAGTTGGAAAAAAAATTCCTAAATCGTACAAATAATAAAGTATGAAAGAAAAAACACAAATGGATTTTCTCTTGTGCAATTACAAAGAGGGGGACTTTATGGAAGGATTCGTCTCTGAACCAGGGCCTGCTGTAAAACGGGCATTGCTCTTTTGATACACACCAGCTGGCCACAGAGAGGACGGATGCCTGCAAACAGCCTCCGTCAGTATGCACGGAGTGCACAGCTGCCTAACGACCATTCCCTTATACACATGTGGGAAGTAAGAAGCAAACAAAAATCTGCTTTCACCGAGAAACCAGCAATCTTCAATGGTTATGGAAGAAAACGTATATGGAATAAAATTGTATCTTCAGAGTAACATACAAATGAGCAATCTTTGAAGCAAGGTTCTCATTACAGCAGTCTGTGACCTCCTGTTTCGGATATCCGTTTTTGAACAATTAAGTTTGGTCTAGATCACCAGGTTTGTGTGTTTGTGGGTGTGCACACGCATTTCTAGAGCTCTTATTTGTTGTTTTGTTTTGCATTCTAAAGCTTGGTGTCTCCAAACACACACAAAAATGACCTCATACTTAGAAGTTCTTCAAAAACAAAATTATGGTCCCGTAAACGCTAAACCCTGAAACCTCTTGGCAAATACCTTTAAAAGAAAACTCAGGATGGTGATGGTTTCTCCACAATGTGATCATTCTGATTTTAGAATATTGCGTATGAAAGCCAT